>PVKZ01000840.1:0-173026 GCA_004027375.1 Macroglossus sobrinus
CCACTTCCCTCCACTTCTGCTACCCTGCCCAAGTGGCCACTGTCTCCTGCTGGCCTTGCTGCAGTCGCTTCCTCATTGCTCTCCCTGTCTGCTCTGTTGCTTTCTGTCTGTTTCAAACAGAGCAAAGGGTCAAAGCTGAATCAGAACGCATCCCTCCCCAAAAGCGCGCATGGCCCCCCTCATAAAAGCACAGGCCTCACTGGAACAGCAGGCCTGCGCCCTCTCCTCTGGGCCCTGGGGAGCCACACTGGGTCCCCTCCGGGAGCCCGATCCTCCCTGGGCTTCCTCAGCTCCTTCCAGACCTGCAGGTTTTGAAACTTCAGAGGCCTTTTTTCCCTGGGAGGCTTCTCCGCCCCGCCCTCTAACTTCCTGTCACCCCTCTTCCCTGCAGTGTTTCTCTTGTTTTCCCTTTTAGTTAGTTCTGTACACTAGTTTACTTATTTTCTCTGTCTGAGTCTCCTCACTAGAGTGCACCTTGGTTCCATGAGGAGAATAGTTGTTTCGGGGATGTTTACCGATGCTGGTACTCAGTAAATGTTTGTTGCCTAAAAATATGTGGAAGGTAATCATTGGAAGGACAAATATCATTTTGCTTCTTTGTAGTACATATTTTTTATCATGGCACAACAGATGAAACTAATGAAAAATAGTAAATATTGCTACACTATATAGTGTAGCAGCTTTTAGAAGTTAGACATCTCTTCTCTTTGAGATGGTCAGAAAAGGAACCTGATTAGCAAATTAGATTTTCTCTCCTGTTAAGGTTTAGGATAAGCCTTATTTTTGGTCAGAGTAGTACGTGGGCAACATGCAACTTTCCTCGGGGCGTCACATTGGGTATATGGCTTGTCTTTGTCCTGTTTCCTGGTGGTGTTTAGTGTGATCATTTGGTGAAGGTGACACATTCTGTCCTGGAAAGAAAATTATTAGAATTCTATTCATAACCTTAGTTCACAGTCAATTTAGAATGAAGGTGATTTGCCTGCTTGAAAAGGGAAGTATATTATTGTGGTGTTTTCATTTAGTTACTTTATGTTGGTTATAATGTAAACACTGGTTTGTTCTTAGACTTGGCAGTACTTTTGTAGAACTTTTCTAATAGCTCACAATTATTTCACATTGTTATTTCACTGTGTGTTTTCTTTATCTAGAGAGAGTCACTGTGGCCTCGGTGTAGAATGAAGAAGCCCCAGCTTCTTCACTTGTGCTTCCCTCTGGGTCATGTGGTTGTGTAGCTAAACTTTAGCTCCGCAGGAGAGGAGAGGGGTGGACAAGATGAGTTGAAAAGTGTAAATTAACTAGCTGTCAAAGTTGATTGATTTTAAGTTGGATCATTTGTTCATGTATAGATAGCATGGTGCGTTCTGGGCCAGCACTTGAGTCAGGCACAGCAGTATTTGGATCTGGCAAAAAGTTTGTCATTGTAGGGTAGGGAGCTTTGGAGGTGCGGACTTCTTTTTTGATGCAGATAAGTCTGAATTATGATTTTAGATGAGTGGACTGAAAATATTTTTTAAACTTCTGAAGCAGGAATATGGAAAATTCGGACATCTTTCATTTTGAATTTCCACAATTGTTAAGAAATTTTGGTAGATAGATATTTGGTCATAAAATATTTGGAATGTGTGTGGGGTCTCAAAGATTAATAAACTGTGTTCTCCAAAATTCTCTCCAAAGTGAAATATATATCACCCTCGAACTGACATATATTTTTATATTATTAGTATTGATTACATATGCTAGCTTTAGATTGTCTTGTTGATAAATTATTACTTGATCAACTCTTTTGTACTAGGCATTCTGGGGTGGGGGTGGGCTGGATTAACAAAGGCACACAGGGCACAGGGGCTGCTCTCAGGGAGCTCCTGGTAGACGCTTGTTGCAACATACAGGGTGTGAATGCAACTCCAGTGAGTGCTGTGAAGGAGAGCAGAGAAAGTCTGAAAGCAGACAACAGGTGTCCTCTTCCCCATGGCGGTTCTTGCTCACCTATGTGGAAATCGGGGCTTAGCGAGAGTTAATAACCAAGCCAGGGCTACCAGCTGGCAGAACTTGGATGGAAGCTAGATCAGTTTAACATGAGAAAAAAAAACTGTAATAAATTATTTTTCTCACATCTGGCTGATTGCAAGTATGCTTATTCCAAAATACACCATAAAACATATATAAAGTAGAAAGTGAAAACCCACACCCCAAATAAACTCCAGAACGTTAATTATTCCTCCAGGCTTTCTAGTGGGGGAAAGGTTTTCACAGTGTGAACACATTACACATGTGTAACTCCCCTTTCCCAATACTGTGGCTGATCTTTTCATGTCTTTTCAAGTAGCTGAAACAATGACATCGTATTCAAGTAACTTCATTTATTCATCACATCTGCCTTTAGTGGGCATTTAAGTCATTTCTAGTGTTTGACTATTGCAAACAGTGCTGCCATAAAGATTAGTCCTTTACATACATCTCTGTGCACCTTAGGACGTGTTCCTAGAAAGGGGTGTCCTGGGGTTGCAGCTGTGTTCACTTTGTACATGCTGTTTGTTCCTGGATTGTCCTGAAAGTTCACAGTCCTTTCAGTGGTATGAGAGGCACATATTATTTCTGCACTTGCCAAATTGGGGCATTCTTCTTCTTTGCTTGTTTGATAGGTGCATTTCCTTCATTATCAGTGAAGTTGAGTATCTTCCCACATGTGTTTTGGTCTTTTGTGTTTCCTTAACATCTGTCCTCTTCCCCGTTGTGCTGCTCAGCCTTTAGTTCCTGGAATTGCTCCCTGTGCTGGCAGGTGAGATGAGAGCCTGTGCTTTTCCTTTCCTTCTAGCAGAGAGTGGAGATTAAGACCGCTGGCCCTGAAGGCAGTCTTGAGGATGATTCCCATTGCTGTGGCTTGTCAGCAGTGGCTCCTTGACAGGCTACTTAATCTAGGATTTCTTCATTTCCATTCCTGTAGTGGAGGTAACAAGAACTAAATGAACAAGTGCATCGGAAGCCTTAGCACAGGGTCTGACCCATGGATAAATGCTCAGTAAATTTTTGCGATCCTCAAATGCAAATGACTTTCCTTTCCTCAGCTGCTTTGGGTCCTCGTCAGTGCTGCTTTTCTAAGGGAACTCCTTTCTCTTTGTCCCTTCATGTCATGGGTTCTGCAGGTGAGGACTTGGACCAGCAGCATCAGCCTTGGCATGGGGCCTCAGCATTTTCTTTCTGAAGTTGGTTCGGGACTGGATTGTGTCTCCCCAAATTCACATGGTGAAGCCCAATCCCAGTGTGACTGTATTTTCAGATAGGACTTTTATGAAGTTAATTAAAGTCAAATGAAGTCGTATGAGTGGGCCCTTAATCTGATAGGATTGATGACCTTATGAAAAGAAAAGATATTTCCTCTCAGAGAGGTCCTGTGGGCACACAATGAGGTGGTGGCCATGTACAAGCCAAGAGAAGAGGCCTCAGAATGAACCTACCTTGCCAGTTCCTTGATCTGGGACTTCTATCCTCCAGAACTGTGAGAAATAAATTTCTGTTGTTTGAGCCACCCATTCTGGCGTTCTGTGTCGGCAGCCCGAGCTGACTAAGCAAGTAGTTCTGGCCGTGGGGTGCCTGCCTGAGGTGTTGCTGTTTCTAGGTCATTGCTTCATATGATAAAATAACCTGGAAGACTTGATAAAACACAGGTTTCTGGGGGCTTACCTCAAGAATTTGAAATTTGGTAGGTCTGAGTTGGCACGAGGAGTCACATTTCTAACAAGTTACGCAATGGTGTTGATGTAGGACCTTCCCTGGAGAACCAGTGTCGACGTGTGTGGAAGAGGAAGAGGTTCCGACAGGAGACCAGAGACCTGGGGAAGGGCACTGGTCCTTCCACCCAACTGCAGAAGTCTTGTAAACTCTCAGAGACTCAGCTTCACCATTCGTAAAATGGGGATAGTGTTTATGCTTCTCATCCTATAGGGTTGGTTCCTGAAGCTAAGACTCATAAAAGCTTTGGGTCCTTCTCTGATCTGCATACAGAGTGGTGTGGCTGGGCCAGACCTGGCCGTTGCACTCTTGTAAAAAGAGAGGAATAAATGGGTGAATGCCAAAGTACTTGAATAGTAAACTACAAAGCAAGTTGTCCTCTTTCTTTTCTTTAATGGACACTGCCTCGTCATTTGATTAGCTGATTGCTAGAACTTCACTTCTCTTTTCTACATTTCCTACCCTAACTTCTCTTGAAAGCCAGACATTTTAGCCAAGCAGCCTTTAGGCTGTGGCTCCTTATTCTGGCTCTCCTTTTTGTAAGGAAGATGTGTAGCTTTCTTGGCAGTTGTGGCAGTGGACATCAATGAGTTTCTAGTTCTCCATGGGTAAGACTTGTGGCAATGCTTTTCATATCCACAGTATCATGTTTGAAAGTTCTTTTTTTTTTTTTTTTTGGTTTTATTTTTTGTTCTGCCAAGTTTAAAATATTTTCTGATTCTTAGAAGTTTTAAGTACATCTGTTATTACAAGCACATTCCATTTTCGGCGATATTTTTTCCCAATAATAAGGAGGCTAATTATTTAAAGCTCTGGTTCGCAAATATTTTGATTTCAGGGTCACTTTATTATACTCTTACTGAGAACTCCAAAGAGCTTTTTTTTTTTTAAATGTATATTATTGACATTTACTATATTAGAAATTAAAATTATCTAAAAATTTTGTTATTTAAAAATAACATTAAACTTATTACATGTTAATACAAACATAATTTTAATAAAAAAACAGTTAATTTCCAAAACAAAAGTTTAGTGACAATGAAACATTCATTACTTTGTGTTTGTAAATCTCTTTAATGCCTGGCTCAGAGAATATAGTTAAATTCTGATAGCTGCTTCTGCATTCCATCTGTTGTAATATGTTGTTTTGTTTGAAGAATATGAAGAAAACCTGGCATGCAGATTTGTAATTTAGAAGAGAGGAATATTTGAATAACCTTTTCAGATAATTTGATATTACATTAAAACTATAAAGTGGTTTCTTAAAGCTTAGTTGCAGTGTGGAATCTGAAATCGCATCAGTGAAATTTTTGTACTTTGTTTTATTAAAATTCATTGGTGTATTTTGCACTTTGAATGGCTCTTTTATCTATGCGTGGTTTTTTAGGTAATTTGGAAAATATTGGTTCAGTGAGTTACATAAATCTTTCAGATGTTAACACATTTAATTGTACAATACTTTTAGAAAAGACATTTGTTAATATCCCTACCTAATAATCAGAAAAGTCTTTAAGTATTGGGAAGCTGGCAAATTCAAGATGGTAGATACAGATTTTCTGAAATTCTGATTTTGCTTGAAAGCTCAAATTTTATCACTAACAACAAAACTGTCAATTGTTTTCCTTGAAGTGACAGACTTATTTTGTTCATTTTTGAGGAAATGCCTGCCAAATGCTCAAGTCTGAATAACCATAGTTGTCAGTGTTTTTTTTTTTTTAAAAAAAGCTTGCAACTCAGTTGCACAACCTGTTTCTCTGTCTACCTTGAATTGAATGGTTTATGACATTAACCACCATCTAGAATGATGCAGGCATATGGAAATGACAGTGTAGAGGGCAGATATTTTTGTGTATACAAGGGCTGCTCAGAGATATTTTGAGGAAGAAGCTACTCTGGTGATTAAAAGAAAAACATTCTCATAACATAGTTGAGTTGAAACACCAGAAATTATGCAAATTAATGTTGTTTCCTTCAGTGTGGTGACCCTGGAGATAGGACACCGCATTCAGTGATAACACCAACGGTAATAATGTTTTTAGAATGCCATCTTATTTGGAATTGCTTCAAGTTATGACTTTAGCTTACTCCTTAGATTTGTGTTTTGATGTACTGTTTTAAATTGCATTATCTCAATGTCTGTTAATGTTTTCCCGGTGATATAGAAATACAGTTGTCTCATCTGAGAGAGTGCTTTTGCCTAACTGAGAACAAGGGGGACACATCCTTTGGCAGCCTAGGGCTTTTATTACAGTAGTACCCAGCACTAGTCCTAGAGTCCGGTGACTGAGTCTTAGCTTGCGATCTGACTAGCTGGCTAACGTTGAATAAAGCATTTACCTTCTCACTGCTTCTCTGAAAATCAAGTGATTGGATTAAGTCTTGAGCCTTAGTGCCCAGGGTCTGTGATTCCCAGATTCTAGAGGCATGACAGCAGGAGTTCCCTTCGTGGTCTGGGAAGATGGCCCACTGGGGACTTGCCCGGCGGCCTTCCTGTCCCGTCCCGCCAGCCCTGTCTCTGCCCTAGCAAGGTAGTAGGCTTCCAGTGGTGGCGATTTTTTAAAGGACTTTTTGATTCTAATAGGGTAGAAGAGTTCTGAACTTGGTGTAACACCATTTGAGTTTTATATTGTCAGCTCCTGTAGAGATATCCAGCATATTTGGTGGGTGAAACTAGGAGCAGGTAAGTCTAGACGATCTAGACGAGTAGGTTAAGGTTGGTGTAGAACAGGGGAGAACAGCTAACTTCACTCTTTGTCTGCCATGTGCAAGGCCTTCTGCTAATGGCCACTTGATATGGTGAAATAAAATCATTTCTAAGCAGCATTTTGAGGGGGCGATGGAATCCTTATTTTCATAGATGAGGAACTGAAGTCCAGAGAGCTGCTTTAATTTGCCTGAGATAGAGAGCATTTGAGCCAGATCCATCTGCCTTCACCTTAATTTTCTAGATGCTGCTCTCTTTTATCTCTCTCCCCGGCCCTGATATTTCTTATTCCATTTTTTTTTTTTCTCTATGACCATTTTAAGATTTTTCTAAAGTGAAGCATTAAAAAACAGTTGTCACAATTGGACATCATTGATCTTTGATGAGAGGTGGTGATTTTATAAATGAACTTTTAACATATATAAAATTCATGTTTGACAATGGTAAATAAAAGATAAAAATGAGAAAATGCACCCGATCCTGTCTGATCTCAGAAGCTAAGCAGGATCAGGCCTGGTTAATGCTTTGATGGAAGACCATCTAGGAAGACCAGGTGCTGTAGGTGTAAAAAAAATAAAAAGTAATAATAAAGGATTGTAAGCTGACAAGGTCCTTGCAATCTGTGAGGTCAACCAAGGGTTGCCTTGCCAAAAAAAAAAAAAAAAAAAAAAAAAAAAAAAAAAAAAAAAAAAAAAAAAAAAAAAAGCCAATGTGAAGCCATAAACTTGTTTTGAACTGGGGCCTCCCCAGGCTGTTAGATACGTCAGACAGGGGCAGATCCAGATTAGTTTTGAGAGGAGTTCAGAAACAAATGACAAGATGTGCAATTACAACATTCAGGTGCTTCCAGTATGCCTTTCCACATCAAGAGAGAAATGCAAGTTTTTCTGGATTATTGAAAAGAACTCTTTTAAATCACTTCAGCAAGCATAATCATGCACCTGCTTTATCCTAGCCACAGTGATAAGAGCTGGGGATAAAAGCGGAGGCATAGTCGTTTTTTTTGAGGTCTGTGACACTTTATTTTCAGATTTAATTCTCCAGAACCGAGAGAGAATTTCTGTTGTTTTAAGCTGCCCAGTTCATGCAGTCCTAGGACACTAACACACTATACTGTTCTGCCATGGTTTATGTAATGTGTCATCACTATCTTTTGTTAAAATGATCCTCTGTTCCTTTCTTTAAAATCACCTTTGTCTGTTAAAAAAAAAAGAAAAAGACATGTGTAGACCTCTAGGAACTCCCAGCCTGGGTCGGTGACACAGGGCCCTATCAGTGATGGCTGCAGTCTCCCAGCTCCTTGGGGCGGGGACCTCTTGAGCTTGGTCGCTGAAGTCCTGCAGACTGCAGAAGTGGTGCTCTTGGTTCCAGATGGGGCACTGTGCTGATGGTGGGTCGTTGGGGAAGGAGGTGTTTTAAAGAAATGTGATCTTTTCGGAAAGTTTTTAAAATTGTGGAAGCTGAGGTCAAGGGTGGTTTGAAGATGAAATTTCTTCTGGTTTCTTGATGAGAGAGCTCTTCCATCTGCATAGTCAGGGGATCTGGGGAAAGAAGTGTACTGAGCTAGACCTGCCAGACTAATCGTAGTGGAGAATGGAAATTTATATTTTTCATATTACTAAGTATATATTTGATAGGAATTTGAAGCAGTTAAGCCATCCTCACAGCATCCCTGAAGATGACAGTTGACATTAACTTATTTTGTTATTAGAAAAGGAAATTAAAGAGGTTACATCTTTCTCAAGTTTGTTCAGCAAATAAGTGGCAAATGGAAAGAATATATTTAGCATCTGATTCTTACTTCAGAGCTTTATAGGATGTCTTGTAGCAATACTCTGAACCCTTAAGTTGTTAATTTAATGGAAGTGTTGCAGTCATGTGGCTAGGAGCTGATATCGTTGGTGACAATGGGGAGATCGTCTGCTGCCAGTCCTGTTTAGGAGTAGTGATAGCATAGATTCCACTCTCTTCTGAGAGATTTCCAGGGTACACTGCTTGGCCTTTGGACTAGCACCCCAGACATTCAGGAAAGGACCTGGGAGGCGCCAGAGGCCTTTATCATAGAGGGGGTGCCCACAGGTGTTCCACTACCCTGACTTCCCTTTCTGTATGTGGGCTGAAGTAGAGGGGACTTCTAAGATGCATTATGAGTGAGTGCATTCTGAGGAATGATGGATGGTTTCATAATCTTACTATGTGTACTTGGTATTAATTTACCTTTAGGGAGGAACAGCTACTTTAGAATTATTAGCAGTAATTTTACATTTAAAACAAGCTTCACTGCATTATTTACATAATATACGTATGTTCAGTTTGTGTAATCAGCTTTCATCAATTGTCTGTGTTTCTTGACATTTAGATTATTTTTCTACCACTCGAAGTGTGGGTTTCAGAAGAGGACAGCTATATTTTGCATATTTCTAATTGTGGAGCTACTTAGGTTAATGTCTTAGAGTGGAGGGTATTCACCACTTTGTTCAGACACCGGTCCAGCTCTCAACCTCCCCACTTTACAGTTGAGAAATCAAGAACCAGAGATACACAGCCTGGTCGACATATTTTGTGTATTCAAATTTCTCATGTAAAAGAGAAAGTGCCTACTCATCTGCATTTTGTACTAATTATGTGCCAGGTACTGTGTTAAGTGCTTTATATATTCATTTTAGCCCTCATGAATTAGAGGTGCATGTTAGTATCTGTATTTTACAAATGAGAAGAGGAAGTTCTAGAATGGGATGTCATTTCAGAGTCAGTCTTAGAACTTAGTGGGTTCACAGCGCCTTCTGATTTTGCAACTTTGTTCTGTTGATTCTCAGGGTCTTGCGGTTCTATACAAATTTTAGGATTCTTTTTATTATTTCTGTGAAAAATGCCACTGGATTTTTGATAAGGATTGTGTTGAATCTGTAGAGAACTGGGTAGCATGGACATTTTAACCATATTAATTCTTCTAATCTATAAGCATGGAATATTTTTCCATTTATTTGTCTTTAGTTTCTTTTTTAAACTCCCACCTCACGACCAGCACCTCCCTCTGAATTCAGTGAGCCAGTTGAAGCCATTGCAGTGAAACCACACTCACTTCTTGCTTATTTCTTAGTATTTGGACATATACTTCTGCATGTCCCAGTGCAGGAGGCAAAGTCTGCTCCCTGAGCACTGAATCTTCTGGCTGTCTCCCCTCTCCAGAGACTTATGCCTTTAATTGTTCCCCTTCTTTCTTATGCCCTTTCTTAGACCTCTCACACTCTATGCCTCCTCCTGTTAGTATTTATACATTTTATCTAACAAATGCTTATATAATGCTTACTATGTGGCAGACACTTCTAAGTGCTGTACAAATATTAATGCACTTAATTCTCCTAATAATCCTATGAAATAAGTACTATTATTACCCCTGTTTTACATTGAGGCACGGAGAGATCAGGGAGCCTGCTCAGGGTTGCATGATTTGTGTTGGGATCCAGTTCCATCTCTCTCATGCTGAGTAAAGATGCTAGTTCTTCCACTACAGCCAGGCTTTCTCTTCACTTTTCCAAGAGATAGGAGCCATCTGTACTGTCTTTCCTCACTCATTGTCACCTGGTGCTCCTGCGTCCACTCCTTTACTGAAACTACACTTAGCGTCACTAATGTCCTGCTCATGGAGTCTGATGGACTCGTCTTTATTTTCTTTCTCTTTAACATTTGAACTTGGGTCACCTCCTCCTTAAAACTTTTTAAATTTTTATCTATCTATCTATCTATCTATCTATTTATTTATTTATTTTGGTGTTTGGCATTCTTTAGAATTCTATCCTTATTCTTTTCTCTTGGCACTCTAAACACATTCGCTGGGTGATCTCATCTACTCCAAGACGTTGCCTTCCTGCTGTTTGTCAGTGACTTGAACAGCCACATCTTCAGCTCAGCTTTCTCTCTTGAGCTCGTTCATACTGTGTTGCTTATGGGGTAGCTCCATGTGGGTCTTCTCTGTATCTCTCCCCCATCCATGTAAACTCTACTTCTGTCTCTCGTGTTTCACTGAGTGGTACTGTCATCTGCTCAGTTTTCCGAGCCAGAGTCCTGTCATCCTAGACTCTACTTCTTCCTCCAACATCCGTCAGAAAGCAGGTCAGATGGTTGGGCACTTCTGTTCTTGCCATTTCCTCCTTCGCTGTACCACCGTGTCTTACCCTAATTCCAGTAAGAGTCTTCAGACTGGTCTTGGCCCTAGCCTTGTACCGTTTCCACCTTTCCCAATATCTGATTCACATTCTAGTAAGAGGCATTCTTTCTAAAATGTATATCTCTAAACAGCATAGCTCAAAAACTTTTGAGTGACTCCTCAATGAATTCAGAATGAATTATAAGGCTCTTCATGGGCTGGCCTCAAATTACACTATATTGGGCTATTTGTAGACAGCTGAGTGTATTTGGCTTCCCTAAGTCTCAGGAATGGCTTTTTCAGTCCTTTGTGCTTCCCTCTTGCCCAGATCATCTGCCTCCAATTTTCTACTAGTCCCTTAGGTGTCAGATTAGACAGAGTCCTCCAAACCAGTGCTCTCTATGAAGTTTCTATCATGATGAAAACTCAACTGAGCTCTGTGTTGGCTCTGTCCATTTTGGTAGCCACTAGCCACATATGGCTGTTGAGCACTTGAATGTGGCTAGTAAGACAGAGGAACTGGGTTTAAAATTTTATGAAGTTTTAATTAAATTTAGTTGGGCCTTTGGGGCTAGCAGCTACTCTGTTGGACAGCATAGGGACTGCTGGGAGGACTTCTCGATGTTCCACCGAAGCCTTTCCCCAAGCACAGCAAAATAGCTGATAGTATTGGGGGGATCAGAAAAGATGCACAAAAAACAAACTCAAGAACTCAAAGTACATTTGCATAAAGATGTAAGAATATTGTAAAGCAGAAAAATAATTTTACTAAATAATAATTTTGATCTATTGAGAACCAGTTATTTTCAGTATATTCAAATGGTTCCTTCGTACTGGGTTTACATATGAAGTACTTAAAATATGAACTATAAATTGAAGGGGCTATGTGAACTTAATAGTCAAAATTTACTTCAAACAATTTATTTGTGGATGCCAGATAACATTATGGTTTTTTTATGATACTTGATATTGTATTGTTAGCAAGTATCAGTGAAACTTAAAATAGGTGAGAAAGTATGTAGAAGTCTTTATGGAGTAGGGCATTCAACTATAATAAGCAATAAATAGCATTTATGCATTTCTTTCTGGGATGCACCAGACTATAGGTAGAGTATGAAGTGGGGAGAAGAGATTGCTGGGTTCTTTGGACTTTCTGGTGGGAAGCACCCCAGGCCACCTTGCTCTGGAAGATTTTCTCTGAAGGCTGAACCAGATAGTTAAACAATCAAGTTGTTGTAAAACTAGAAAATTGTCACCACTATGTGGTTCTCCTTTTAAAAGGCAGTGTCAGTGCAGAGATGGAAGAGGCTTTAATTTCCTGCCCTAACCTAAGCCCCTGTCTTACCCTGTTTGGATAAAAATCTTAGGGAGGCAGTGCGACTTACCAACTCTCCCATGTTTTTGTGGCTGGAGGAGGAGGCATTAGTAACATGCTGAGATGTTATATAATGACTAATACCATAACCAGTTTTGAGGCGCTGTGTCTGGCATTGGGATTACAAAGTGAGATAAACTGCAGGGTCTTCCTCGGTGCGGGCACCTGTCCAGGCACATCGGGCCTCTTTGTGAGATATAATAGGGCAGCATCTAAATGGTTCATGATAAAAGAGATAATGAAATAATGTCTCTACTTGCAAGTTCACCTTTCAACAGGACTTTATTTATTGAAAGAAAAACATGAAAAAATAAAAATAATTCTTTCAAAAGTAAAGAAACGAAATTTAAATTCGTTCTACAAAAAAAGTTTATACATGATTCTGATAGTTTAAAAGCTACTAACTGCTAAGTTTGTATGTAGCCAATGAAAATTGTTTGGATACTGATGATCTAAACAATTTCAAGTACCAAATGGTATTGAAAAACATTTACCTTTACCATGGCAAGAAAAAACTTTATTTCACCATTTCAGGATGGCAGAGTTTCTGTGCTAAAGAACTTTGGCAGTTAAATGCGCAGACAAGTGACCAAACAAGAGTGCAGAGGGCTTGTGTATTTTTTAAGTAGAAACTTGAGATACGTGGTCTGTCAGGACAGGTTTTCCTCTTTCTAGGTATAAGATGCAGTGTCAGCAGTAATGCATCCTATTTAATGGGGGCACTTTGATTTACTTACTTCAGAACCTTTAAGGCTGTTTTAGAAACTTTGAGATGTGTTTGTTATAGCCATTGATCTTTAAAGGCACTAAACTCTCAGTAGCATAGTTAAAACCTTTATTATATTCTTTAGATTTGTTCTGTAGGAAAAATTGAATACTTTCAAATTACCTCTGAGAAATTGGCATGAAATAGAGAATTTGGTATGTTTAAAGATGTAATAGATGTGGGGGTGGAAACTCGAGAGATGCTATGACGTAAGCACTATCACTAATGAAACTTAATTATTTAGATTTCCTTATCTGGATCATAATTTTATTAGCAACTAATGTATAGTAGTTAGTTAAACTCACTGGGTGGATGCAGGAGTCCGAGGTCTTAGTAAACTCTATTTTAAAGCTGAGTAGATGCCTGGCTGTTTTCTGCATTCTTTGATTAAATCAAACACAAAATTCAATTGTAAGATCTTATTGTTAGCCTTAAATTATCTTGGTCATCCTCATTATGAAAAACAAACGTCACAGTGGCAGTAGCTCATTTTCTCACTTCGTCTTTTCTTCTGTTACAGTCTCTTACTTGCTAACTTGAGGTGAACTTAATCTGTGATGGAAATAGACACAATGTAGAAATTTATAACTACCTAAGTAAGATCCTTTTTTAGGCTGAAGTGTAAAGTTTACTCACAAGTTAGAATGATATCCTAATATCATGAATCTGTTACACTTATGTAAAAAATCATCAGAATTAGAAT
The DNA here is from genome assembly GCA_004027375.1 of Macroglossus sobrinus. Taxonomy (NCBI): domain Eukaryota; kingdom Metazoa; phylum Chordata; class Mammalia; order Chiroptera; family Pteropodidae; genus Macroglossus; species Macroglossus sobrinus. The sequence goes on from PVKZ01000840.1 coordinate 13,428, forward strand.
TGGCTAGTTGAGTGACATGTAGGGGAAATCGTGAAGTAGGGCATTGTACCCAGCTTTCAGTGACATAGAACAGTGTGGCAGTCCAGTAAAATAATAAAAGAAGCACTTACAGAATGCATTGTAGTGATTTTGAAACAGATTTTAGTTATGAATTAATTTACTTAGAATAGTATAAAAGATTTTTTATGAAGTTAGTTTTTCCTACAGTGTACCGCTCATTAGGGGTGGGGAGCTCAGAAGATGTCTCAGTAATGAAGAGAGGGTTGAGCTTTGCTGTGGGTTCAGGAAAATATAAGTTACATATATAGAGTTTATGGACAATACTTTTTTATCATATTCTAATATAATGAAGAGATTTGATTTGGCTAAAAGATAAAGCAGGCTTACTTAGCTATATGAAATTGATAGTTTTTATTATCAATAGTTATTATTAGTTTTTCATAATAGTTTTGATTATGGTAGCACTGTAGAACTTAAAGTTATAAGTGTAGATATAAAAAAAAATGTTTCCAACTTTGTTATGTCAGAATGATTATGAAATAATACATGTGAAACTATTTACCACGTGTTCTAGCCTTCATTTCATTTCTTTTGTCAAATATAATTTATATGCATAGAAATTTAATACTGTAGTCACTGAGTAAGTTACATTTATTTTCTTCCATGTTTTTTTCTGTAGACTTACCTTTCTGAGACTGCGCAGTTTTCCAAAATATTTTCTCTAATGCTCTTTCAAAGACCCCCTCAACCCTCCTTTACAGTTCTGTTTCACTTCTATCTTGCTTGCTTCCTGATGGAAATTTGAATTTTGATAATTCCTGTGTGTTTCCCTTTTTTCTGAAACAAGGCACCTTAGAAACCGGTTAGAGGTTACTGTGTGAACTCTGCCCTTGGTGTCCTATGACACTAAGGTCCTATGACCTTAGAAACCGGTTAGAGGTTACTGTGTGACCTCTGCCCTTGGTGTCCTATGACATGCGCTCTGCTCCAGCAGACAAAATAGATTATTTTCAGCTGTGGTGTTGCCAAAAGCTTTTTTCTTTTCTTTAAAGTAAAGAGTGTCGGTAGTGTGTATCAGAGAAGACTTTAACTATAGCGTTTCTCTCCCTGCATTTCAAACCAGACAGAATTGGGTACAGTTTTAAATTCTCCCTGGAATACGAAACAAAGTCCTCCTTTAGGCTTTCCAGAACCTTTTAAAATGCAAAAGAATGTCAGAACTTTCTGGGTCAGTTGATCAGTGACGACTGTAGTAATTGTACAAAAAGCACGGTTCCTGTTGGCCGTGCGCTGTTCTCCGGCCCCTCAGCAGGTTGCTCTTGCCCTGCCTGGGTGTCCTTCTGGGGTTTGGGGTCAGCGTTCGAGGTATTTGTGATCGCCAGCCATCCCTGGACAGAGGGTAGCCCTGGCAGCTCCCTCCCTCCCTCTTCTGTCCTACACTCACTTTTTGTAGGTTTGACATCACCCAGATGTGTGTGTGGGGGTGGGGTGGGGTGGGGTCAGTAGCTTGAAATAGGTCTAGATCGTGGGAAAATATGTTTTCAAATGGTAATTTTTTAAATTAGGCTAATCAACATGTGGTGTTGTTTGCCTTTATAGACTAGTCAAGTTTTGTTGGTTTAAACTGTCCTTGGATATATTACTCTATTAAGTAAGACAGACTAGTGATCACCAAATTTTGTAAAGTTTACATTACTCTTCTATTAATTTGCACTATAAACATCGTTGCTAAGAGGGTTGAAATATATTTATGAACTTTAATTTTTTTCTCTCCCAAGTAAATTACACTAAAAATTTTTTATTTACTTATATCTGGACTTGTTTTCATTTGCTTTTCCCTTATCAATAATAAAATTAATTAGGACAGCTGTAAAATCATGTGGGATAGCTCCACACATTTTATATAAGTAAATATTTTATTTGCATATGTATTTATGCTATGTACAGATATTCATTTAAATCTTTATTCTAACCTCTCTTCTGCCATATAATGTTGAGTACCTTAAGTGTTATCACAATACGCACTGGCCAAGTTGCTGGGCCACCAAGTAGCGAATGGAAAGAAGCTCGCCCTGGATGTGTTTTCCTGGTGTCTGGTGGGTGAGCAGGTCAGCTGTCTGCTGGCCATCTTCTCAGTGGGTTTAGTCTCTGAAAGAGTTAATTTAGGGGAGTGATCTTTCAGTGTTGAATTTCAAGGTATAAAGTTTGTTCTCTAAAGGACATTGATTTCCAGGATTCTTGTATTTAGTGGCACAACTTAACATATAGGACAATACATGAGTTTTGACCAATTTCGAAAAAAGTAGTAAGCTTACACTTAGTATAAACTGTTGGCTGAGTGATATTTCATTAGTTGCCTTGAAAGAAAACATATTAGCCCCACCACTCTTAACTAGAAAAAAATCGTCTTTATCTGAAGGGTACTCAGAATATTCAGACTCCCCAAAGTTATGTAGAAATAACTGAAAGATTTCTGCAAGAAACCTGTGAAATACTGTGTTATGTAACATAGCATTAGATATTAATGTCAACTGCATTTTTTTTTGTCTTGCAGAAATGATTGACAAGCAGTTAGAGGTATCTTTAAAATTAAACCAGTTTTAGATATCCACTCCTTGTGAACCATTACAGATTAAAACTTGTTGCTAAGGGTTATTCATAGTTCTTTGTATGAGGTCCGTGTTGTTCGTCAGTCACAGATGCCAAGACTACCTTTCCTTAAAGGGAAGGCAGCATATCTTTGTGTTACTTGATTTGTAATTTTTTGGGATAAGTTATTTCTTGTTAATTATTTATTCGCACACAAATTGAGCAGTTGGAGCTGTAGCACAAGATGAACCTAGAGTTTGAGAGCAGAACTCCCAAACTTTCACATGTGCAGGAATCACCAGGGACCCTTGTTAATAAAATGCAGATTCTGGGGCAGGAGGTCTGAGGTGGGCCCAAGATTCCACATCTTTCACCAGCTCCTGGGGGTGCCAGTGGTCTCAGGGTCCCCTTCGAGTGGCAAGGCTCTGGTGTGCAGGGAGAGAGGCCCATAAACGCAACAACCGTGTGCTTGCTATTGTAGCTCTTGTCCCTGGTGCAGTGGAAATCCGAGGGAGGGCTTCAAAATCAGCCTGCAGAGGGGAGGGCTGAGGGTCAGGAATCTTCCCTGGAAGAGTGGTAACAAAGGAATCAAGATAAAAAAGGCCAGACTGTACAATGAAGGGGTAAGGAGGCAGGTGTGGAGGCGAGGAAGGTGTGAGGAAGTGAATGGATTGCTGTTGGTCACTTCTAGCGTTTTGGCAGACCCAGCCTGGGTGTTTGTGAGTGTTTGTGGGAGGAGGCAGAGGGAAGGGAGTTTGGGGATCTGATTACAAAGGGCCTTCCACCATGCTAGAGTATTTGGACTTTATCCTGAAAGCTATGGAACTCCTTTAAGGATTTTAATCTGAGAGAGACATGGTGGATTTTGTGTTTTAGAACATCTTTCAGTCAGCTGTGTGAATGTACTGAGACCAGACTTGGGTGAACCAGTCAGCCTGTCATGTTCTATCCTCACTAAACCACGAAGGGCTGACTTTATCAGAGATGGTAGGAATCAAGAGGAGGAGTTAGACCTGTGAGATATTTGCGAGGCAGAATTAGCAGGTTAGTGGATGGGTTGAATATGCAGGATATCTGAGGGATATTTATCAGAACAGCAAGGTGCACAGCCCATGTCTGTTTTGTTCAACTCTGTATATTCAGTGGCTACTAAATGCTTCATACAAAGCATTCAGTAAATGTTTTTAAATGAATGAATGATGGGAAGGATTGAGGGTTATTTTTCATCCTTTAGCTGGGTTGAAGAGGTGGATGGAAATACTATTCGCTGCCATAGGGAATGCCGACGGAAAGCATAAAATTAATTTGTACATCACAGATTCCAAGCATGGTTTCCCTATTATATTCCAAGCATGGTTTTCCATATATATCTTCAATTACTATCAGCAAAATTGGAGGTCACAAATGGAAGCTAACTATAAATCTGATTCTTATTCCTTTTTTTGTTTGTTTTTTTCCCTATGGTGCTTGGACTAACAAAGAGCTTCTAAAGGACTTCACATCTTTTTTGTTCTTTCTATATCTTTTCCTTCCAATAAAATAGTAAATGAAAATGCACAAAGCCACTAAGAAAAATAGTGGTTTTACTATAGCTATGTAAATTTTTAGTTGAAAAAACTAAGCTTGCAAACACTTTATTAAAAGGGCATTGGTATATAACAATTATAAGTGAAAGGATTTTGAATTTAATTATTCTTAAGTACTTGAATTTTTGTGTAGTTCAGAGTCATTCCTAACATGGTAAAAATTATTTATTAAAAAGTAGAGCTTTTAAGATCTTGCTCCCTGCCATATGTTGATATATGGAAATATTACTATGAATTTCATCACAGGGCTAGTAGGTATAGAACTTTGAAAGAATACCAGTCTCTGAAAAGGAGAAAATATTTTTCATTCAAAAGAACTGCTACTATACAATACAGTCTCAAAATATTAAATTATTAACTCGGAGAACAAATACATGGCAGAGTACCCACAGAATTTTCTGCAATGATGGAAAAGCCCCATATAGGCCCAGTTGCCCCCAGTCACATGTGGCTGTTGAGCATGTGGAATGTGGCTCATGCAATGGAGCAATTGAATTTTAAATTTTATTTAGTTTTAATTAATTTAAATAGCAAAGTGTGCCTAGTGGCTGCTGTGAGGGACATCATAGGACATAGCAAATTGGCACCACCAAAGCATACTGATGAGGAAGAAAGTGTGGTCTAGTTTGGGGGTGCAGGGCATCACATGGTCCAGGAGTCAGATCTGGAGCTGATTTGTGGTAAGCTGATATTGGTAACTTGGAGGCATTTTTTCATTCTTTATCTGGGTCATTGTCCCTTGGATCGATGCCTTCTCCCATGGCAACTATTGGCCTGGCTGGATTTTCCTTTTCTTTCCCAAGCGGCTGTTGGGGGTCATTGGTGGGGATCACTGTCCACAGGCCTCGTGATCTGCCTGAAAGATCTTTCACTTTGAGTAGAAGCTCAGCAGTGCTGAGCCCTTTATCTTCTATGTGCTCATCTATTGGCTCATGGATCCTTCCCCTTCCTGATATGATTCGTACCCTTGGTGATCAAGAGATGTCCCCATGGCTTGTGCTGAAGATGGTGATGTGTATTTTTCCAGCTGCTAGACACTCCCTTGGAAATGCTGATACATGCTCCACCCAGTTCTAAACATCGTGGTCACAGGTGTGCTGTGTACCTCAGGTTCTTTTAAGGTGGAGGAGAGAAATTTAAAGAGAACAATTTCAAATCAAGCTATGGAACACAAATAGTCTTCAGCATGTGAAAGGCATTTGTCTTTTTAACTTTACACTTGCTCACCTGTTGGATGTTTATGAAAAAAATCTCCTTTGAATGGCATTCTGCTTACACAGTTGCATAAAAAGTGATTGAGCTATGTAGGAAATGTTTTGCACGTGACAGGGTTTTTGTATTCACCTATTTCTTTGCTAGCTTTCCAGGTAACTGTGACACTAGATTGAAACACTAGATTGGCTATGCAAATGCCATCCTGCTCTGAGAAGGGCACAGAGGTTAAGCGTCATCTGTGTAAGTTTTGGGAGGTCAGAAATTCACTTCAAAATATTAATATATATATTTTTACACAACTTATTTCTTTCATGTTGGTTTGCTGTGCACCCTTTGCTTTCATCCCCCATTTTCTATGTGCTATTTACTTGTTTTTTTTTTTTGATCTGCCTATTTTTTATTCTGCTTATGTTCAATGAAATAAACCAGTAGCTTCAATGTGGTGCTAGTATGTGCTTGCTTCCTAAAAGTTATAGTTAATATAAATTTTTTTTGAAAGGAAATTCTCTTCTGTTTGCTGGTCTCAGTAATTGTTTTAGAGACTTATCTCTGAGTAAAATGGACCCAGGTTGGGCCTTTAATATTTTGCCTTTTCTAATAAGCTGCCATCTCATCTATCCAGTTCTCTTTCATCTTTGGGAATTGTTCTCCATTAAAATATTTTGTAAAATATTTTGCTCCTCTCAGCCTGTAAAAGGTTTTTTTTTTTTTCTCATCTGTTAAATAAAGAGGAGTTTGGATTAGAAGGTCTCCAAAGTGCTTGCCAGCTCTAAATGTTCGTAGTTGGTGTCACAGTGAGCCTCTGCAGTGCTGGCAGTTCTGATAGCTGAGCTGGCTCGTTGTGCCCACGCTGTACTCCCAAACACATGCACCTTATACACTTTGTTTTTAACTCAGAAAATACGTGCCAGTAGGGCACTGAGCGGAAACTTAAATTACAGTGTCTTCATTATATGTATCTATACTGTTTACTGTATAACATTGCACGTAGTTATAACACTTGATGTCACAAATTACCAAGAAATATATTGTAAAATGGTATCTTAATTTTTATAACATAACCTCCAAACCTTAATTCTTATTTTAGAGGTTCATCACTTGTAGGTGACTGTAAGCTCCATGAGGACAAGAGGACATTCTGTTAGTTTTTACTCAGTGATGTATTTCCAGCAACTAGACCAGTGCAAGAATAATAGTAGGTCCTCAGTAAATATGTTTTGAATAAAAAATGTGATTTGAGATTTTACTTGATTTTTATTTAAAGCCAAATCAAATGTAAATACAACTTGAATATTTATTTATTACTCAAGTGATGGGACTTATTTGATAACTGTGAACACTTGCATTTCTGTTTTTTCTTTTTAATCATCTGTAACCGTGCAGTTCAGTGTCATAGCCACTGCTTCCACATGTACATTTTTGACTAGAAATGTGGTCAGTATGAATTGAGATATGCTCTAAGTATGAAATGCATACTGGGTTTCAGAGACTCAATATCAAAAAATGTTGACTATCTCCTTAATTTTAAAATATCAATTATATGTTGTGATAATATTTTTTCTATGTTGTGTTAAATGAATTTTGCTTTTTTGGGGTTACTTTTTAAATATGACTACTAGAAAATTTAAAATTGCATCTATGGTTCTGATTTGACAGCTCATTGAACAGTACTAATATAGACAGAAATGTAGATATTAAAGGTAGAGAAGGGAGCAACCTTCAAAAAGGAGTTTTAATGAATATCTTTGATAGAAACAAAATTATATGTTGCAGCTGTGACTTGGGAATGTGGGTATTCAAATGGTCTTGATCAAATTAAAAAAGGACCAAAATAAATTAATTAGATTAGCTCAAATGAGAAATATGAAATCCAGCTACCAGATGGATTCCTAGCATAGTCGTCAGCCGAGTCTCGAGGTCAGAAAGGGGGCAGGAAGGCGGCGGTGGCTGTCTGAGCAAGTGCGGGCGGTCACTAATGACAGCCTAAAGCCATAGCTGGAACGTCTCTTCGCCATAGCTGGAACGTCTCTTCCCGGAGCTCACCTGACTGTGGTCACAGTTGTGGTGGGCGACATGTTTACTCGATGCCAGGTAATGCTGCTGTTTTTCATGCCACTGGGAGATGGACTCTCAGTGGGAGGAAGTAGGGGACTGGAAGCCCAAGTGTCAGGTAGGATTACTCTCTGGGAGGGTGCTGTTTTGTCCCTTCCCCTGCCTCTAGGCAGCTCTTTCCCCCTTCTGCTCAGCGTTCAGCTTATGGAAGGCAAGCACCACCTCTGTCACTGCTTCTCTAGGCTGGCAGTGCCTCTTGTCACCAGGCTCTGTGGACCAGGCCATCCCTGTCTCTGGGCTTCTTTCCTCTGGAGCTGGCTGGAAACCCCATCCAGTCAGTAGCATTTTCTCCTGTGACACGTGGTACTCCCTGGAGGATGAAGCCGTCATCCTATAAACCAAGGCCATCCGGGACGTATAAGTAGACATTACCTTCCTTAAGCTAATTCGAAAGGTTATTTTGGTAAGTGGTTAGTCTGCACAGCTGGTTTAAGCTATTATCAAGTCCATTTCAGTGTTTATTTCCTTGAAAGCTGGAATGAGCCTTGAATTAATGAAGACTGACTGCTTAGGCTCTTTAGGAGTAAATTCAACTTATAAATATTTGTTTTATTTGGCACTGGAGATTTCTACTTCTTTCTTTGGAATTAAAAGTAGTTATGTAGTAAAGCACTGTGTCTGTGAAAAAAATGGCATTTGTGCTCATCTTATTCTCACCCATCTGACCTCTGTTTTTGGAGAAAGTCGATCAGAAAATTCATGGCAGTTAGTGGCAGAGTGAGGAGACCTTTGACTTTAGTTGACAGCTGTCACCTGCAAACTACAGACCTAGAGACCCGCTCAGGTGTTACGTCTGTAGTTCTGACAGCAAACAGGAATGTTGTTTACATTTTCTGTAAGCAGAATTCTCTTCTTGTTCTGAATATGTTAGAATAGGGCTGGCAGAAACTGAGTTTTTGTCTGTCTCATCGGTAAGTTCTCCGCAGTGTTGGGTGGCCCATCGTTCACCCCCAAACTCATGGAGAAGCATGTCAGAATTTATGACTGAGCCTGTTTGTAACATCACTTTGGAAATTCTTCTACAAGACATTGTTTTTTCAAGTTGAGCAGTATCACACAATGCTTAATGTGCTTATGAAAGAGGGAAAAAAGAGCTAAATTCCAAAGATGTTTAAGATTTCAGACATTTTTCCTATGTGAATTAGTTCTTTATTAGGTTGTTGATTTAATTAGCATTCAACAAAAATACTTTCCTGTTTTGCTTATTGAAACATTCTTTAAATCAGTTATTTTAAAAGGACACAAAATCTGTTAGGAACTATTTGAATAAAATACAGAACATTAGATGGTGTATAATGTGTGCCGTGAATACAGGGCGCTGAAGGATGGACCTGCCCACATTTTTTCTACCTGCTCATGTCCTGTCTTATCCCAAAGGAGGTTAAGACTAGGGTGAGGCATGCATGGATATATTGAACATTATTCCGTTAAAATATATTTCAGTTTCAACCAGTTTTGAAGAAAGTTTTCTGTTTCTATGATGAGAATAGTCATCGTCTAGAAACGACCCATCTAGCTAAAGCCTGTCTGAGTGGTCACATGGGCTCCTGGGCCATCACCAGAGCCCAGTGCCCGCGGGTGAATACAGAACCTGAGGTTGGACTTCCCTCTGTGGCATGCAGACTGGGACTGCGGTGGGCCCGGAGCCACGAGCAAACTCGGGCCTCTTGGAGAACGAAAGCTTTTTTCCTTGTTCTTTCTCAATCTTGTGTATTCCTACTATTAAAGTAATGAAATGATGAATATATTGTACTCTTTGTGAACTTGCTTTCTAACATCATTATGGACTTTTTTTTTTCCATTTGACACCCCTGTTGCTGTTACATAGTTGAATATGGACTGTAAAGATCTAATTTGTACGAAATGACTGATTTTGGTATTTGTATAATCCTTTAGTCGATTTAACTAAGTTGAGCTTTTCACAGCCCCTGGTGCCGCGGCTGCTCATCTGATTACGCTGCTCAGGGGAATAGGTTGAGGGCGGGCCGTTGGTAACCAGAGCATTTCCAGGGCTTCAGTTCAGCAGATGGGCTGCTTGGCTATGTTCATGCATCTGCTCGCCTGCTGTGGCAGCTGCTGCTGCTCCATGTTGTGTTCTTTTGTTCTGTTCCATCCAAGAATGGAACGCTAGGAAGTGTAGTGAATGGATTAATTTAAGGTTAAGGTTAGTGTTTTGCTTGCTTTCTAAGTAACCGATCATAATAATGCTTCTGGGAGAAGCTAATGAGTTTCTCTTAAAGTGAACTAGATTTATAAAATACAGCTCAGCGAGGGGGCTAGATTAGTATTGTTGATGGAAACCAAATTCAAATGTGTAGAATACTGGCAGTTTTTGTCATTTGTTCCTAATTCTTTGTTTTCTCCCTTCTTCCTCCCCACCCCCCACTCCCTACCAGGACCTAGATCCAGACTTTGCCTGACACTGCAGGGTCCAAGAGAATTAGAGAAATGTGGAATGACATGAAGACGATTAGTTAAGGATTACAGGCTTTGAGGACGAGCACCTCAGTGAAGTGAAGCACAGACAAGCTCCTGAGCTGTAATTTGGAGGAGCCGTGTGTTGGAAGAAGATGGCAGATCCAGGAATGATGAGTCTTTTTGGCGAGGATGGGAATATTTTCAGTGAAGGACTTGAAGGCCTTGGAGAATGTGGCTACCCTGAAAATCCAGTGAACCCCATGGGTCAGCAAATGCCAATAGACCAAGGCTTTGCCTCTCTGCAGCCATCCCTTCACCATCCCTCCACTAATCAGAATCAAACGAAGTTGACCCATTTCGATCACTATAATCAGTATGAACAACAAAAGATGCATTTGATGGATCAGCCGAACAGGATGATGAGCAGCGCCCCTGGGAACGGACTGGCGTCTCCTCACTCACAGTATCACACCCCTCCCGTTCCCCAGGTCCCGCATGGCGGCAGCGGCGGCGGCCAGATGGGAGTGTACCCTGGCATTCAGAATGAGAGGCACGGGCAGTCTTTTGTGGACAGTGGCTCCATGTGGGGCCCCCGGGCTGTCCAGGTGCCGGATCAGATCCGAGCCCCCTACCAGCAGCAGCAGCAGCCGCCAGCTCCGTCGGGGCCCCCGGCCCAGGGCCACCCTCAGCACATGCAGCAGATGGGCAGCTACATGGCACGTGGGGATTTTTCCATGCAGCAGCACGGTCAGCCACCGCAGCGGATGAGCCAGTTTTCCCAAGGTCAAGAGGGCCTCAATCAGGGAAATCCCTTCATTGCCACCTCAGGACCCGGCCACTTGTCCCACGTGCCCCCGCAGAGCCCCGGCATGGCACCTTCCCTGCGTCACTCGGTGCAGCAGTTCCACCACCACCCCCCCACTGCTCTCCACGGAGAATCCGTTGCCCACAGTCCCAGATTCTCCCCGAATCCTCCTCAGCAAGGGGCTGTTAGGCCACAAACCCTTAATTTTAGTTCTCGGAGCCAGACAGTCCCCTCACCTACTATAAACAACTCAGGGCAGTATTCTCGATATCCTTACAGTAACCTAAATCAGGGATTAGTTAACAATACAGGGATGAATCAAAATTTAGGCCTTACAAATAATACTCCAATGAATCAGTCCGTACCCAGATACCCCAATGCTGTAGGATTCCCATCGAACAGTGGTCAAGGACTAATGCACCAGCAGCCCATCCACCCCAGTGGCTCAATTAACCAAATGAACACACAAACTATGCATCCTTCACAGCCTCAGGGAACTTACGCCTCTCCACCTCCCATGTCACCCATGAAAGCAATGAGCAACCCAGCGGGTACTCCTCCTCCGCAAGTCAGGCCCGGAAGTGCTGGGATACCAATGGAAGTTGGCAGTTACCCAAATATGCCCCACCCTCAGCCATCTCACCAGCCCCCTGGCGCCATGGGAATTGGACAGAGGAATATGGGCCCTAGAAACATGCAGCAGTCTCGTCCGTTTATGGGCATGTCCTCAGCATCGAGGGAGTTGGCCGGGCACATGAGACCAAATGGTTGTCCTGGTGTTGGCCTTGCAGATCCACAAGCAATCCAGGACCGGTTGCTACCTGGTCAGCAGCATCCTGGCCAACAGCCATCTTTTCAGCAGCTGCCAACCTGCCCTCCGATGCAGCCCCACCCGGGCTTGCACCACCAGTCTTCACCCCCACACCCGCATCACCAGCCTTGGGCACAGCTCCACCCATCACCCCAGAACACCCCGCAGAAAGTGCCTGTGCCTCAGGTAAGGGTGCGCTGACCCTGTCTGCCTGCCTTGTCATGTAAAGTGGAACTCTGTGAACTTATCTAATAGACTTTTCCTTTAAACTTCACGAGAAGCATTTTCATTATGAGATCCTTAATTTCTATCTTGTTAAACTGTCCCAGAATCCAATTTTTTACTATTACTTCCTTTATATACTCCCTTATTGGCTTATGCATTTATTCACTCATTCAGAAAGTCTCGAATCCTCTCGTTCTAGGAATCATGCCAGGCGCTGAGGATGTATAGCCGAAGTCCTCGCCTGCTCCGACCTCTCCTGTCACTGCCGGCAGGGAGGTGGGCATTGGGCTCCGAACAGTGCTTTTCCCTTTTCTTCTATTTCTATTTCTCTCTGCCTCTCTGTTTTAAAAATACCCAAAAACTGCAGTTTTATGTGTTTGTGTTAGTCCCTCCCACCTCTTATAGAAAATGATAATTCTTTTCCTCTTGGGAAGCTGCAAAATGTGTGTGTGTGTTTTGTAATATTTATTTACCAACTGATGAATGTTAGTGTGAGCTTAAATTACAAACTGTAGAAAATCACAGTAAACAATAGTCCACAGAAAGTGCTTGATTTCTAAGGGACTTGAGTTTGCAGCACTGAAACGAGAGTTGTCGTCTTCGCAAGCTGGGATTTTTTTATCCTACAGAGTTTATAAGCAAACAGATGTACGTTTCAAGCATTAGTTTTCACAAAGATGTGTTTCCCTTATAAATGTTGGTGTTTTTGCCCTAGGTCTAGGAAAAATAAATTAATCTCTATATGTACAGCTTATTGTGAGTGCTATTTGAAAACATGTATTGATCATCCACTGAGACTGTGACTCAGAGTTTGGGTGGCGCAGCAGGCGATTTTAGAGCTGTAAGGCACAGTGTTCTTAATGAACTTATAATCAGTTTGCGGAAACATGGCCAATAGGTGAAAATATAAAGCTTGGTAAACGACAAAGTGTGCTTATGTGACAAGTGTCCAGAGAGAGAAAGCACTTGTGGATGAGGGTACTTGGAATTTGGCTGAGATTTAGCCATAGAAAGTGCACCAAAGATATCAGGTTGGGGATGGTCGGTTAAAAGGGGCGTGGAAGTCAGGCTTCCTGCAGGGCAGGGCCAGGTGGTAGAGGTCTTGGGTGCTATTTTCAGGAGTTTGGAACAGTTTTAAGGAATGGAGAGCCAGTAAAATCGATTAGACGACAGACCATGGGATGGCTCATTCAAAAAGTCTGGTCTAGACCTGTAAGGACAGTTTGGACCAGGGATCGGGGTGTGGGAACAGAGGGATCGAAACACTGAGAAAGTAAAAGGTTTTGATCAAGAAACAAAGCTCTTTGGGGCATTCGGACTGGAGAAGCATTTGATCAGAAACTCAGAAGCTTCAGCTTTAGGGGGACTGGGGAAGTGGAAGTCAGGAATGTCTCCTGGGGACCTCAGGACACAGGACATGTGGGAGTTGTGGGGAAGCCACCCTCAGAGGTCAGACATACTTGGAGACTCTCAGGAGGAGCCCTGAGGTTAGTGGGAGCCACCTGGGCCTCACACCCAACCCTTTCCTCCGGGAGCCTAACCCGCCACCCAGGGGAGAGGGCGACCGGCAGTGGGAAGGAGTGGGTGAGAAAGGCTCCCAGACAGGATGCTAGGAGCAGAGGCCTCAGGGGAAACAAGGGCAAGTGAGTAAAAGGTGATGATCACACTTAGCTAATTTGTTTTCCTTTATCTCAACTTCAAGCGAAATGTGCCTCAGAACTGACCTCAGAACTGACGGAAAAGTGCTGCATGCCCCTGAAGCTCCTGACCTGGGCAGCTTCTAGGGCAGAAATGAATGCGACTTCCTTTCCAGGAATTATGCTTTCTTGTTCCTTAAAAAGTTGCTCAATGAGTAGCACATCTCTTCAGAGTGGTGTTTCTCAGACTTTCCTGTACCAGCATCTTCTCTCTCTTCCCTGGAGGGCAAGCACAGTTTGAGGGAGGTGCCCTGTGATTATAATCTGATTCCTGGGTGAGAACTGTTGGTCTTCTTCAGCTTTATCTACTTTTTTTTTTTTTTTTAAGGTGAGGCAACCCTTGGTTGACCTCACAGATTGCAAGTACCTTATCAGTTTATAAGCCCTTATTTTTATTTATTTATTTATTTATTTATTTATTTATTTATTTATTTATTTACATCTATAGCACCCGGTCTTCCTAGGTGGTCTCCCATCCAAGTACTAACAGCTTTCCCTGTTTTTAAGAGTATAAATGTTTAATGGGTATTTCAGAGGACGAATAAGAGTGTGGCCACCAAGTGCTGGAGGGGTCCATATGTTCTGTGCCATAGTACCAGGTGGACACCAAGTGTATTTGCCTTTTTTCTAGGTCTAAGTTCTTGAGTGCACCATTATAGACAAACTTGGAACTGGATAAGGGATATAAACAAGTACATTTTTATCATATAAGTTCAATTGCATTTCTTAATTTTGCTTATGGCTTAATTTTGCATCCTCTTCAGATTTTGAAGCACTCAGTTCTGAAAATAATACTGGGGAGGTATGAAGAAACTCTTGGGAAGAGTACAGACTTTGAAGTCAAAAATGTATTTGAATCCCAGCTCTACTACTGTCAGCGTGGTGGCCTTAGGCAACATACTTAACCTCTCTGAATGTCAGATTCTTCATCAATAGGAGAAAACCAGTACCCATCCCAATGGCGTTGAGGTCAAGTGGGCTAATAAATTCCATGCCTGGTGCAATGTCCAGGCCATGGTGTATCCATACACGTTAATTCTCTAGGTTTAGTTTCTGATCTGCAATGCGGGCTTTGCCTTTATGTCATATCACATGTAAATACAATGTAAAATTACTTGGATTTTTAAGGAACAGATTAAATATTATGAAAGATAGCCTTAGTTATAAAATACTAAATTTTATTCATGCAAATACCACCCCCCTTTAGCCCCCGGCTCCAGGTGTGATGAGGTTAACGACATGGGTAATTCACAGTGTGATCACAGAATCCAAAACCTCTAGGTCTCCCTGTGAACAGTTCACATTTTACTCTGGCAGATAAGTCTGTCCACTCACGTTTCGCTTCAGGGCTGCTAAAATTATTTCGCATTTCATATAAGAGAATTGTGGTTCAAAACTGGGCTGCGTGGAGGGAAGCTACCAGACCAAGTTGAAATATTGATGCAGTTTGCTGAAGTGCCGCATTCATATAGGCTTGTTTACTTTGCCTTGAGTTTTTTCACTTTTTAAAAATAGAAGTTTTTTTTTAAATGTTCCATGGGTTCTGGACAGGTGTTTTTTTTTTTTTGTTTTTGTTTTTTGTTTTTTTTTAAACTTTTATAACACATGTAAGTCTATTTAAAGATAAATTTAACTTTATATTGAAGAGTCAAAAAAGAATAATGTTAGAACAAAGCTTGGAGTTCATTGGACCATGATTAATGTTCGTTGTAATGTGTGGACATACCGTGTAATGGAAACTCTAGTTGTCCAATTATTGATAAAATTTATAGGGAAAGAAAAAATCCTAGCTTACATTTCTTTTCAATAGCTGATAAAGACAGTGGTTCCCAAACCATTTCATCTCAGACGCCTTTACGCTCTTAAGAATTATCAGGGACTCCAAAGATCTTTTATTAAATACGGGTCACATGTGTTGATATTTACTGTCTCAGAAATTTGAGGACAGTTTGAAATATTTATTCATTGATCATTTAAAAGTCAATTTATGTTAATATACATTTTTAAATGAAATTTAACTATTTTCCAAAACAAACAAAAATGAATGGCATTGTTTTACATTTCCTCAAATGCTGGATCCTAACATCTGCTTCTGCATAGAGCCTGCTTCCAGTTCTTGAGCCTTTGGAAAAGTGCACTTACGTTTGGAGAGGATGGACGTGAAAGGCAAATAACAACTCACGGTTATGATGAACACAGTTCTGACCTCACAGACCCCAGAGCCCCTAGCCCCACCTAGGCCCCCCAGTAGAAGGGAAGAGGGCAGGCTTGGAGTTTGCAGCTTTTGAAGAGTGGCACCACCAACTGATTACTGACCCTGTGACTTTGGGCAGGTTACTTAACCTCAGGGCATCGATTGCATTATCTCTAAAATGAGGGTTGATGTTCCCTTTCGGTTAGAGGCAAGTGAGATTAGCAATAATGTCTTTCAGTACTTAACATGGTGTCAGACATGTAGTAGGGACCCAAAATGATACAGTATCATCAGTTCAGAAATGCTTGTTGCAAGTTTAAAAAATAATCTCAGACATTTATGTCAGTGTTAACTATTGTCAGAGATGTTTGACTCCATTTCCTTGGGGTCCTCAGGGAACAGTTCTCATAAATCGTGGTTCCCTATATACTACTCATTAGGAGAAATAG
The DNA here is from genome assembly GCA_004027375.1 of Macroglossus sobrinus. Lineage (NCBI taxonomy): Eukaryota > Metazoa > Chordata > Mammalia > Chiroptera > Pteropodidae > Macroglossus > Macroglossus sobrinus. The sequence continues at coordinate 29,529 of PVKZ01000840.1, forward strand.
AGAGATCTTATTGGGGCCCGAGGAGTCTTAAAGGCAAGCATCTGCCAGAAAAAGCACACTGCTGGGATAAGCACTGTTTGCCTTGGGAACAGCTCCTACTCCAGTCTTCAGTGGTAGGCTTGGGGTCTGGGAGGGTGTCCTGGAGGAAGTGATGTCTTGGCTGATGTGAAGGATAGGTCGGAGTTGGGAGGAGGATGGGTAAAGGGGGAGGGGGAAAAAGGGTCTAAGGCTTGGGAGATGTCCCTTAAAGTTATTGGAATGTAGGGGCTGGGGTATGGGAGAGAGGAAGTTGCGTCATTTCCCATGGGACCTTGTCGGTCACGGAAAGAAGCTCAGGCCAAGGCCCCCTGTCCACAGGGCACACTGGTGTGTTTTTGGTAGGAGTGTGCTCTGCATCCCCTTAGGAACGCAAGAGAGCAGAGAACAGAGAGTTATATCAGTATATGGTGGACAAAGGTGACAACCTAGAAGGGGAAAGCACAGATGTCATTTTGTTCATTTGAAGAGCTTATCTAAGAAAGACCAGTTAAGTAGATTGTCCTTCAGGTTACTGGCGAATTTCTGAGTTTCTGAATAACTTAAACAGCACAAGTCTACACAGGTATCTCAGGTCATGGATTACACTCTTAGAATTTTTAGGATCTGCAACATTGTGTTCTCAGAATAAGTATATTTTGGATACATTTGTGTTTCTTTTATTAATTCGGTCCAGGAACATAGTAGTCACCGTGCAGGAAAACAGAAGCCAAAAAAATTTTAGAGGACAACTGTGCCCCATTTTTTCTCTAGGAGATTAAAAAAAATAATAAAGACCTAGAAGAGTCAGTTGTGTAACATTTCCAGTTCTCTGACTTTCCATGATGTCTTATGAGTGTTTTTAAAAAATCGCCTTTCCGGGAAAACCTTTTTCCTGGTAAATCTCAAGTACAGTCAGTATTCTACTGAAATTCTCTCATTTCATCCAGTAAATACAGAATCCAGACATGAGCAGAATTGGCAACTACTTAATAAATTTTATGAAAAAGGTGTTCATGCATCTCAGGCCTCAGTTATGTAAATTGTAAGGAGAGAAACAGGTCTTTTTAGTGGAGAATAGATAGATCTCTATGAATACTACTCTTGACATATACTTTCACATCCCCAAAGATGTCTTCTAGGAATGGGGAAAACAAAATCTCTCTAAAGAGAACCTAGCTGTGACCTAGGAGGCATTCAGGGGCTGTTCCTAGTGTACCAGGTCTGGAGAACAGGCTCCCGTGGTGAGGCCTCAGGGGAGCAGGCTGCCCCTCCAGAGCTCACAGAGGGAAGGGGGTGGGATCACTGTTTCTTCCACGTGTTGGTAGCTTGCTGCTTTATTTGTTCATGACACCTTTGGTTAAAGCCAGCCATCCATCCCAGATTGTTCTTGACTTTACTGATTGATAGGGTGCTTTCAGCACCCCATTATTTTTCACGAAGTCTGTTAAGGTATTTTTCCTGGCTGCCTCCATTTGTATACAGAGTAGTTTAATGAGCACCTGCCTGCATTTGCCTTCAACGTGGCTAGTTTATCCCTGAGGTCAGAGTTTCAGTGGGTTAAAATGGAAAATACCAAAGTGTAGAGTTAAAGCAGACCACTCCATCTGCCCTTTTACCCGATGGTTTGAAAGCATGAAATGAGCTGCATACTAAATGGTAGCCTTGCTTCTTAGTGGCTTTTATTTTGTAAAAGAGTATTGTTTGATGTGACTCTCAAAAATAATTGTGGGTAATGAGGAGTTAGGTTTTTTTAGTTTACTTCCGAAGCCTGGATATTTTCCATCTCCTAAGTGTCTCAAATTGCCAGTGGATTTTCTTAACTTTTGAGAAGCCACTTTTCAGTACTGTATTTTGGTCTCGTATCTTGGTCGCCTTCATTTGACTAGATTAAAGAGGTGTTTACTGAATGCCTGTTAAGTGCTAGGCTGAAGACAGAGACTGGTGCGGTGCTGTGGCAGGCAGCGTGGAGGCAGAGGCCTTGTCGGGGCGGGTAAGGACTTCGCTGTTGCGGTGTGATCTTCAGGCTGTCATTTCTTCGTGTGCCCACTGTGTCATAGTCTGCTGTGGTCCAGTTCAAATGTAATGGGAGTCATAAATACAAGTCACACGTGTTATTTTAAATTTCCTAGTAGCCACATTAAAAAAAAAATGGTGAAACTAATTTTAATAGTGTGTTTAACCCAATATAGCCAAGACATTATTCTAATACATAATCAGTAAAGAAATTACTAACGAGGTGTTTCGCACAGGTGTTTGCAGTCTGGTGTGCCTTTCGCATGCGGAGCCTGTCCGTTTGGTTGGACGGCGTGTCAGGTGTCCAGCGGCCCCACGCGGCTGTACTGCCATAACTGAACAGCACAATGCGAGACTCTTTCCATAGCAGTTGCTTCAAATTCTTTTTGAAAACAAGTCTGAATAGGAATAAATTTATGCACATAAATGAATTTAAAATTGTTTAGTTTGATTATGACAGTCGATCTCTAAGACAGGTGGTAGCACCTTCCCGTAAGATTGGGAGGGGTAGCATTTTTTAAGGTATATACAATACAAATAGTGCTGGAGGGTGTGTGTGTGTGTGTGTGTGTGTGTGTGTGTGTGTGTTGCATCAGTATCAGTTCATGAAAAGATAGATAAGTGAAGTGAAATTCCATTTGTTTGGATTTCAAAGAATGCTGTCTAAATGTTTTCTGTCTTGTAGGAAAAATAGTGAGGTTTTTTTGAAACATGCATGATGATCATTTTCAAGATTTTAATTCCAAGTAGTTTTTGGATGCTTTTAGTAGTAATGTGGTTGTTATCTCCCCTTTCTCCTCTCTTTACATGCCCCCCACCCCCAACAAACTCCAAATCTCTCTTTGCCTCTCTGTCACTAACGTTTGTTTCTTTATGAAATTGGTTTTCCAAGGACAAGGGAAAAAGCCTTCAGTTTTTACTGTTACACATGTGATCCCTCCTTTTTTCCTTTCAGCTTTTTTGTCTCTGCTGCTGCTGCTGCTGCTGCTGCTTCATTTTCTCTCTCAGGAAGGCAGTCTTGGGTGCTGCAGAGCCGTAGTTGGCTGGGGAAGGAGGACTGGTAAATGGGTCAGGGAGTGAGCACTGCTAGTCCCAACTAGGAGAATTTACCTTCATCTGGACATCTAAATATCATTCTGCATTCTCTGTAGTTACAGTGTCAGTCTGTAGATAATCTCTAAGTAACCGTGGAGAGGTGGCTCTCATTCTTCCTTTGTCACTGAACATAGTTCTTTCATCAGCGGAGGAGTCATTAGCAAACTTACACTTTTGCCTTGCAAAGCTTTAGTAGATGATGGTACGTTACCATGAGTAAGGTTTTGTATTTTTAATATAGAAGAACCTTCTAGGGCCTTGCGCTTGGGGTGGTGGTGGTAGAAAATGTAAAGGAAGTTGACAAAATGCCAAGGAATTAACATAATTTGAAATAGTCAAAAATCAGCATAGGTACAGAGGCACTCATCATCTGGGAGCTTGCTTTTTTCCCCAGTTTACAGTAGTTGATGAGAGTGCTGGCCAGGTAAGGCTGGAAGGTATTTTCCTATGTCTTATTTTAATGATTGAATCAAAATCATCACCCCGGCAATTATTTGAGGGAAACATGCCTTTTTTTTAAAAAAAAATTTAGTTTATTTGAGCCTAACTGATGACCTATGCCTAGGAGCAAGATCTCAAATGCTCCCCAACTTGCCATTTTTTTGATGGTCATTAGTGAAGAACATAATACTTCTGGCTTGCTTCACAGTTTGTCTGCCTGCTCATGTCTGCTTTCTGTGTTTAGTGTACTTCTACATAAATCCGTACCACAGAGTTCAGGAGAATTCTTAGACTTTCACATTAGCCATGTGAGAGCAGAAGCAGTTGTTTGAAGAGGCGTTATCTCGAGAGTTTTTTTGGTTTGTTTGTTTGCTCTGGCCGTGGGCACAAAGAGCAAGAGAATGTTGAATAAATGCAGGTAGTGATGTTGGACGTGTTTCCTTTCTCCAGAAGCATTCTCATGCGTGCCCTTCCTGCCTTCCCTGGGCTGGCTGGAGCAGGTCTGCAGCCTTCGCTTAAGAATCCCGCCCTCTCCCACTTGGTGGGCAGTGAGGTTTAGGAGCGTGGCAGGTGGACTTCCCTGCTAGTGAAAGGCAAAGACTTTTAGATCGTCCTTTTTACTGAAACTTTTCTTTTGAAATTATATTTCTGAATGTGCTTTTCGTTGAGGGGCTGTGTATAGACTTAAAGTTCTAATTGAATCTAGGAATATTTGAAATTAAATCATGCTTCTTGATGAACTCTTATAGCCTGAACATTTTCTTTAGCTTAAAAAAAAGAATCATAAAATTGTGGGATTATTCAGAGTTATGATGTATTTGTTTTCACTGTTAATGTAAGAAACACCTTAAAACGTCAGTCAGTGTGACAAGGTGGCTAAACTTTAACCACCGTGGGACTTACAGAAATGGACAGTGGGGTCTAACAGAAAATTTACTTAATCCTGACATTTTAATGTTACTCTTCGTTCTCTGTAGTTACGGCTGTAAATCTACTGATGATCTGTTAGTAACGGGGGGTAGAAGTCGAGCTGGGGTCATAACCAAGGAGGAGGTGCCGACGTTGCTCTCACTGGCCCATTACTGAGCTGCCCCCAGTTCCGGCCGCTCTGGTCCTGCAGACCTTTCCACAGAGGAGAGCTTTTGAAATGCATGGAGGCACAGCTTGGATTAGAGGAGAGAAATGAGAGTTCTTTAGGGAAAAAGTTTGATGATTTAGTAAAAAGTTAAGTGGTACTTCATTTTTGTCAGCTATTCTCTGCATGTTTTCTCTTTTCTCTTGAACTACATTCATCCAAACGATGGGGACAGACTGAGCACACTTGTCCTCCACCCTGGGGGCAGAAGCAGGAGCAGCTCTTGTGCTCCGTGTCTTACAGAACTTACTTCTGGTTCAGCCAGGGACCCCTCTCCCTTTGAAACAGTTGGTGGAAGATTTAGCGTAAGGAAGGAAATATTTCAGTGTGATTAATCTCACAACTTTAGTTTTTTGTAAGAAAGTTAAAAACCAATAAGCTAGGGTGTAATTGGTAAAGAAAAAAAAAAGACAGTAAAAGATAGTCATTTACAGAGCAAAAATAAACCAAATTGTAAGATGAATTTAAATTATTTCCTGCATTGAAGACTTGAATGAAAATCCTTTCAACCCCATGCCATGTTAGCTGCTAGAATCATAATTCATATTAAATATAAATTTAATTCCCAGAATAAATAGAAAGAGGTGTCAGCTTACTTGTTTCATTTAGTGTTCCCCTTGCCAATTTTAAGTGCCTCCCACCTCTGCTCTCCTGTCAAGTGGGCCACACAGTGGGTGGTTGGCCAGGCCCCTACCTGTCACAGCTGGCAGGCAAGTTTCCAAGGAGACAGGGCAGAGCAGTGATGATGAGGCCATGGTTTCACAGGCGTAAGAATGGCATTTGAAGCTCTTTCAAATTTCTGTTAAGTCAAAACATTGGATACTTAACTTTCCTGAGCATAATAATTTCTGAGTATAATAATTGTGCCAGTTGGACCAAGATTATTGTGAGAATTAAATGAGATAATGGCTGTAAAGATTTTAGCACAGTCTGTGGCATTCAGTAAGTCTCCTGTGAGTGTTAAATATTTTATTATAACTTCTGTTAATGTTGAAATGAGTTCCTGGGATTCCCTCCCCTTCTACTCTTTCACCTTAAAGTAGAAAATTTCCTTATTTAATAAAACAGAATATTACATAGCAATGCCTTCAAAATCAATTTATCAGATTCTCTATAAAGCAAACAAAAATTATAATATTCTTACAGGGAGGGAGCTCAAAAGTTGCTGTCATACTGCTGTATTTTTAATAGACTCTCTAGGAGAAGGGATACAATATATAAAATATCAACTTCTTTCTCAGTGTCTAATTTCTTCCCAGTTTCAATCAAGGTGAACATCATTTAGTTTTTAGAAACGTCCAGTGGCAGAGGTTAAGTGTTTTGTGTTGCAAGGAATGTTTGCTAGTATTCCCTCAGCACTGAAGAGGTTAACCCACTGACCATGTATGCCTATATATAGTAAGTTTTTACTTTGTTAAATATAAATTTGAAGTTACAGTTATTAACCACAAATTCAGTGATTGACTTCACTCTGTTGTTTTTGCCAGCATCTTCCTGTATTTTTGTGGTGTGTTCCCACACATTTTCAGACAATATTATAATTTTGTTTAGTAAGTGGATTCCTGTTGAGTAGCACTAGCAGTAGTTTTGAACTTGGTTGGTCTGTGAGGGCCACACCACTTATGATCTTTTAAGTGTTTCTTTATCCTAATCTATTTTTTTTCTTTAAAAAGTAACTTCATATACTTTTAAGTGAGACAGTCACAAAAGAAGATAAAAAGGATTGTTGCAGTTTGATTTAGTAGCTAAAATTTTAAAAAATTGTGAAGGAAAGTGATTTACATTTTTGAGTATGTGAGGTTTACAATTTTGGAAACAATTTTTATGCAACTTGTAACACTGTTGCTACTTTTTAAAGTGCACTATTTAGAGCTCTCAAATTTTAGAGCTGGGAGAGACTTATGTTAGAATGGGTCTGGAGCACAGTTTTGTTCAAGAAACATCACAGTTATATCTTTGCTCCAGTATCAGGGAAAAGACCCTTTTGCTATCATCCTCAAACTTTATACACTACAGTTTTCTCCTTTTTATTAAAATATTTATTACAGAAAAATGAGATTAAAAAAGTAAACAGAAAATCCATTAGCTATTATCTAATGTCCATTAGGTATAATGTGCTTACCAAGTAACAGATATGGTGTTTATTTATATACTTTATTGAACTATAATCTATGTGCAAGCTGTATATAAAATGAAATGCTCCCTTTGTATTATGGATATACTATAGAGTGGTTGCAATCCAGGACTGTAATATTCTTTCATTTAATTAAGGTTTAGGGCTTAAAAAAAAAACCTTATAAATATACTTACCTGTGTACTGAAGTTTGCAAGAACGTATGTAGTGTTTTCCAAGTGATTTTTTAAAAGAGAGTTTGCCGTGTTCTCTGATATCACACTAACATGTTTGTAGAAAATATATAACACTGCTGTCTGTGAACTTTTCTGTAATGATGAGACTGTTCTATATTTGCTGTCCAATATGGCAGCCACTAGCCACCTGTGGCTACCGAGCACCTGAAATGAGGCTAGTGAGACTGAGTAACTGAAGTTTTCATTTATTTTAATTAATCTAAATTAAATATCCACATGTGGCTTGTGACATATATTGGACAGCTCAGGTATAACCAAATTAGGCAAATTCTTTAAATCACCAGAAAATAGAACATAGAACACAATTAGAATAGGAAAGAAAGTTTTTTGTCATTGTTGCCTGTGTGGCCAGTATTAGCTTTGTGTTTCTACTTTTATTCTCTCTCACCTCTTACCAGATGGCCTTAAAACCACCAATACCCTGTATCTTTTGGCCCTCCTAGATAGTGTTTGAATATAGTGATCCATACATGGTAACACTGACACAATTCACTTTGTTATTTTTGGACTAAATCTTTGCTGTATAGTAGCCAATTTGTTGCTAAACACAGTGAACTATTTTAAGTAATATGAATAGTGTCTTGTTTTAAAGTTTAAATGATATTTTAGAAAGTCATTATTTAATTTTTTTTCCTCAAAGAAGCCCTAGTCACAGATGCTTCTTATAAAGCATTTGTTATTGTTTTGTGTCATAAGGTAAAGACCATCACCGTTGATATTTTTTTTTCCTTGAAAAAGATTTCTCACAATTTGATATTCAGTCCTCATTCCTGAAAGAAAAAAATTCAAAATATTTTCTCAAGTGCAATGGCTGACAGCTATATCTCTTGTTTGTTGGTCTCTCAAGTTACACTTTCCGTATTTCCAGGTCAGTGTGTATATCTGTGTGGGTCTCTTTTGATCATCAGAAGGCGCTAGTGTCTTTATTTGGCACCAAAGACAAGTAGAGAAATGTTAGTTGTCCTAAGATGTTACTTTAGAGTGAATTAGTCCTATATTAAGGTTAATATTTTGCCCCCAATTTTTATAATGTATGCTTAGTGTCAGAGGATAAATGAACTTAGTAGAAATTTAGGTTATAGTCTTTAATTGTTATTTTTTCCAAGAAGGATTTGAGACATCTTGACAAAAGGGCGTGCATGTGTGTGTTTGAAATAGAACCGGGAAATCAGGTTCTGGAATGGAAGGGCAAGGGATTATGCTAATTAGGGCCTTGGTTGCTTGGACTGAGCTTGGAATTATATTCTGAGCTTCCTGGAGAGTGTGCAAAGGGGAACATGTTAAAATGTATGATTATCAGAAAGAAGGAAATACATACGTACATATGTGTATATGTATATATATATATATAGTGTATATATATGTATATGTATGTATTTGATAAATAATTTGACAAATTATTTGGCTTGTGATTGCCATATGTGGCTAATTAAGTTAAATTGTTTAAAATTTAACATATCTTTCTGATGATCTATATCTATGAAATACACACACACACACACCCCTATAATATTTCCTCCTTCAGAGATACTTTTTTCTTGGCATCAAATTTTAAAAGAAATTTTGTGTGGCATATTTTATATGTCGGAGGTATTGACTCAACATCAGAAATACTTTTCTTGACAAGAACAGACCTACAACAAGTGTAAAAATAGGTGTCTCCCCCCGCCCACATGATAGCTTCTTCTGTGCCCCTTAGTGATACCGTTTGAGTGTGTGGCACTCAGGACTTAAGATGCCTGAGGCAGATGGGTTGCTTATCTTAGGCAATCTTCCTTTGATTTTGGGGTTATTAATTAGGTGATGGATAGAACCCCGACAGAAGATAATTTGACAGATTATTTAGTTCATCAAGAGTTTAAATTGTGACTATATTGAACGTCACTGAATTGTTCGCTTTAAAATGGTTAATTTTCTTATGTGAATCTCATCTCAATAAGATAAGGGAGTCTGAAGTACTCATTCTGTCTTACTGGTGAAGAGCAGAGCCCTGTTCTCTGAAAACCGGTTAAGAAGGTTGTAGGGTGAATGTTCTATTTTAACAGTTCCTAACGTGCATTTTCACCTGGATGGTGATCTCTCACCTCCTGCTGGCACTTGAGCCCATCAGCATGATTCTAAGTAAATCTAGGATTTCTCCTGGGGGGGGGGGCGAAATCAGCTCTTTATTCAATAGTTGATCAAGATTTCAGGATAGCTGTGTCCAGTAGAATTTTCTGGGATGGTGGAAATATTTTCTTATACTGTCTATTACAGTAGCCTGGAGACACTCGTTGTTATGAAGCCTATCTTTTTGAAATGATTTTATTTTTCACTTCAAATAAATGTATTAAAATGTGTTTGTCTGCATGACCGTCATCTCACTAAACAGGCATTGTCCCCTGGTCCCACCCGTTTTGATATTTTTTTACTGAAACTCTTTGCTGCCAAAAGACTCATCCAGAATGAGCGGGAGGCATTGTGCTAAGAATTAACTGTGGGAAAGGAGAAGCTGCAGAAGGCTGATTAATCTCAGTAGAGAGTGCCCAGGAAACCAGGAAATGACCCTAACGACCCCCACCCCTTAGGAGCTCGAGAGTCTCCGTGGCTTTGCTCAGCTTGGGCCGAAGACCACTGGAGCGGCCAGTCATGACGCTGGCATTGGTTCTCAGTGTCTTCTGCGCTCCAGAATCTCCCGGATGTTACCTGAACAGGCGCCGAAGCTGCTGCCTTGGGCGTCATGGTCCATGCTGTGGAGAAGCTCACTGGGGACTCTGATGTGCCTCAGAGGCTGAGAAAGGCTGCTCCAGAGTACAGTGCAGAGAGTTTTACCCTGAAAACACTCCAGAGCCTGTTTCACCACCATTATTCTTTTGTGTAGAAAGTTTTTAGTAATTTTTTTAAAGGCTATTTAGTAGGGTAGCCTGCTAGCATATCCACTAACGTGAATTAGTAGGAACTACACCCAGGTGACTGAACAGGCTGATTTACTGTATAGATTTATTTAGTACTGACTCATTAACCTTTAGAGATTAGATACCAAAGGACAGTGTTGGTTCTGATAGAATGTGTTTTGAATGATTCTCTTCTGACATTTAGATGCAGGATTATTCTAGCTAATAAAAAAGAAAGAATACAAGAACGGACACTTATCTTCTTGTTACTGAGGCAGGGGGACATGCATCTAGATTATTCTGTAAATAATGTTTTATTTAAAGTAATGCTCTTAAATATTGACAACCCCAAAGAGATTTTGTTTATGACTTTTTTCCCTATGGATATCAACTGTATCAGAAATTAAAATGGGGAAGCTTTAAAATGATTCATTCATTTAAAAATAACAATAAACACATTACGTTAACATAGATAATATATCTTGAAAATAACCAATAAATATTTTCCAACAAGAAATGTAGAGAGAAGACTGGGATTGCTTTATATTTTGGCTGATGTGTAGTAGAAGCAGATACAGAGCAGATACCTGCTGTATGTAGTCTTTTTTAATGCATTGTTTTAGTTGAAGTATATGAAGATAATCTGTTCTCACATGTAAACATAGTTGGAAAAAAAAGAGGAGTATATTCATACTTTTTAAAATTCTCAATCTCCAAAGTTGTTAGGTTCATTGTTGTGATTGGTTTTCAAAATTCTGAATTTTGCTTGAAAGCTCATATTTTAGCACTGGGAATAAATGCTGTCAGTTATTTTCCTTGAAGTGACAAGTTCACTTTGTTCACGTTAAGAAAATTACTAGCAGGTCACCCAAATCTGAATAACCATAGTTTATCTTTCATTCATTCTTTCAAGTAAAAAACAGTGTTCTGTGACGTGGCCAGTTTGACTCACAACTCAACACAATGGCACACGGGCCTTTCCTGGCGAAAGTCTTGGTGCTTCTGTGTGCGGCGTTAAACACTGGGTGAGCACTCCTGTTCCTCCTACAGAGGGTTAAAAAGATGAATGCCCAGGGGTCAAGAATAATCAAAATAGTTTTTACTGTTTTGTCAAGGATAGTCTTAAACGAGCTGACTTTTTTCCCCTTGGTGTGAGTGTGTGGCCATGATTTAATGACTACTATTAACAGCTTGCCGTCACTGCCTTGATTGTGTTGGCCCCATCAACACCATGGAAAAGGCAAAGAATATCTTGGTATATTATGAAAAAGTTTTGATTTTGTGGATATGTTGAAAGGGTCTTGAAGACTCACAGGAAGGAGTCCGCGGTCCACACTTTAAGTGTTGGTGGGTTTAAGGAAAATTCCAAATAACTTTTCTTTATAAAATTTCCCAAGCCACGTCTTGAGTTAGAATGAATCTAGTGTGCAGAAGAACCGATTTTTGCCATTGAGGGGCCTGAGGTTTCTGAAGCTGTTTGCTCCCCCACCTCTTTTTATTTTACAGCCTTTAGTGAGAGGGCGTTTACAGTAAACACTCATTTTTAAATTGGAGCCTGGTGCTGGGTAATTGGAAGCATTTCTTTTTCTGTGCCGAGATGAGCCTTCCTCAGTCATGCTAGCACCCCTGCCACCCCTTCTCACTTAGTGTCTATGTGTGGAGATGAAGAGTCTTCCAGTGAAAATTAGGTTTTATAGGAGCTTGTTTTAGCTAGCATGCGAAGAAATAGGGCTGTGGAGAAAGGAGGATGGCTGCCCAGGTGGGCCTCGGAGGATGGCCGAGACTCAGTGTGGTCTTCAATTTCTTTGTTCGTCCATTTGTCTGTCCGTCTGTCCGTCTGTCCGTCCGTCCGTCCATCCATCCATCCATCCATCCATCCATCCATCCATCCATCAATCAGGTGTTAGTGCCTGCCTCTTGTGTGATAACTGCTGAGAATGTAAAGATGACTGATTCCTTTTCCTGGCCTCCGAAGATCTCAGTTCTGTCTAGCACCAAGTGTCTGGATTGCCACGTAGTAAATGTTGGAAAAATGTGAGCACCAGCTTTAGTTACGGTGCAAGGATAAATCACTCAGTTTGGGGTAGACAAGGCTTCTCAGAGGTTTTCAGCTCTGGAAATCAGGAATAAATCTACACCCAGCATTGATTAAGTCCTTTGGGATTGCCTCAGTCATAGCTGATGTACAAAGACAGTGCGGTCTCTGTTTGATGTCAAGGTACGTGGGAGCCCGGTTTCGTAATCAGGCCTGTTTGCTGATAATACAGGAGGAACAGAAGGCATTGACTTTTTTGAGGTTTATTTTATCTAGGACTTCCATCAGGCTTCATGATATCTCTGCCTTATAGCAGAGCTCTTCTTGGTTGAGATTTTCCTTGATCCTGTGTATCCTCCAGATCCCATTGGCTAAACGGCTAATTTAACGTACTTTGGGCTCCGAGCAGATTATATTCCTCCTGTTAACACATTTTTTCCCCTCAGATTTGATAAAATCAATTATTGTGTAGCTTTTTATTTATTTTCATGAGTGTACTTGGCTGTTGGTGTTTCCAAAACTCAGGTACTTTTTCACTGTTCTTTAGGATACATTGCTTTGCTTTGGTAGGTATGACTCTCATCTATTTATTTTTACTAATTTAATACCACTCAACAAGTATTTACTGAGGAGCATAGCAGTGACCATGGAGCTAACATTTTAGTGAGAGGGAACCAACCAGCTAACCAAAATTGTGTGTGTGTGTTTAATATTAAGTAATATGAGTTATGAAGAAAAATGAAACCGAATAAAGGGATAGTGAAGTGCAGAGAAATGTTTTGGGTAGGTTGGTTAAGGAATGCCTCCTTGGGAGGTGAAACTGAGCAGAAGAGCTTAGTAAAGTAAGGGGAGAGGGTCACGCAGACGTCTGGGGGAAGAGTGTGTATTGCAGGGAGCGCTGAGGTGAGAGTGTGTCTGCGGTGTGTGTGGGGCAGGACAGCCAGCGGGGACGGCCTAGCAGGTGACGGGAGAGCTCTGGTTAGAGGCGTGACTGGGGCAGGCAGTAGGTATTGTTTGCTATTGTATGGCGTTTGAATTTTACTGTGAGTGGGAGGGGAAGCTATTACAGGCTTCTGAGCATGAGGGTGACATGGTCTGTTGTGTATTTTAGCAGGCTCACTGAGCTATTCTCTACCAGGACTAGGAAGGAGGGTGAATGTAGCACAGGAGGACAAATTTGGTAGCAGGAGACAGTTGATCAGGCAAGATATAACAGTGGCTTTGACTGGGGCGGTGACAGGATTTGCTGACAGACTGGAAATAGGGTTTGCGAGAGGGAGGGACATCGAGATTTTGGCTTGGCAGTCGGAGGCTCTGCACAGAGCACTGGGGGAGCGGGATGGGCGGGACACTCAGGTTGCTGCAGACGTGTAAGTTTAGAGATGCCGACGAGACGCAAGCGGGGATGTCAGATAGGCAGTGGGACGCAGGGGAGGAATTGGGCCAGAGATACCAGTTTAAGAGTTGTTATTGTGTAGATGGTGTTCTCTGCTGTAGCTTTCAATAAGGTCATTTAGAGTGGATGGTGGGAGAGAAGTGTGAGGCCAGGGCCCCTGTGCAGCCCATCGTGTGATGCTGTAGACTAGGAGGGCACGTGGGCGGAGAAGTTGGGAAGGCAGAGGACCACCACCGGGGTGTGTGTCCTGGAACCCAGTGAGGAGGTGGTAACTGACTATGTCAGATGCCACCATGAGGACCAGTAAGCTGAGGACTGAATCTTACCATATTCTCATATGCCTTCCTACTTTATAACATTATAACAGATTAACTCTTTTTTTAGTTGTTGAATTTTAGCAGAATTCTGAATTCGAGGTAGCAGTTCGCTGAGATAGTTATAATGGCATCTACCATGTACCAGGCTGAAATGGCTCCTGAGATACAAAGATGAATAAGGAAAACCCTTGTAAACTTCTTAGACTTCTGGTAATCTTAGGAGAGAATGTATGTGAAATTTTAGTGTAATGCTTGGCATGATAAACATGTGAAGCCTGGATGAATACTCTGGGGAAGATAATGACAAAACAGTTGACGTTAGTTGGTGGCGAGACCAGCATAAGAACATGACTCATTGACTTTCAGTCTCTACTCTCGTTCTTCCAGCTGACACCATCTTTACACACGTAAAAAAGAAGCTGCCCTAAAGCTTATGAAGATATTTATGGGAGGATATCCACTTGAAAATGAAAATACCCTATTTTCAAGATATACCGTACTTTAGTATAAATCTTGCAGTCAAGATAAAAAAAAAAATCAGATTCCCATGAGGGTCATAGATAGGGGATCACATTGGTTTTTGTGTATTGCTTTTCCACTTTCCTACCACCTGTTACCACTAAAGGAAAAGAAGAATGAACCAGCGTGTGTGTGTGTGTGTGTGTGTTCTCGCATGTGCGGGGACTGGGTTATGGTGTTGGTTGAATTGGCAAGAAAAGCATTTCTTTTAAATATCACATTTTATCTTTGCAATGATTATAAATTTTGTAGTCCTTTTAAATATGTCATGTTTGCTTAGCAGTTTGATTATTTAACTTCCCCTGCCCCAAATTCTGATACTTAAAAGAAAATGTGCTTTTTGGTCCCTTGAATTGCTGTTGGTCAGCTTGCCATGTATCCTTGGGGGACCGCTTGATGCTGGTAGTTTCACAGCTATCTTCACTTCGTAACCTTGGATCCAATGGTCTTAATGTCCAGACGTGCGTCTCAGCTGGGTGGAGTACAGTCTCAGAAGCCCTGGCCAGTGACGGTGGACCGCCTCGCGGGGGCTGGGGCACTCGGGCTTCCCTGGGCTGAGAGGCCCCAAGTTTCAGGCCACGCTCATTTGGACATGGACTGTGCATGGCGTGCTCCCTCCTCTTACTTTGCAGGTGCCGTGGAGGGGGCCCCATCTCCCCATTTCCCATCAGTCCTTCACTAGACTCCTGGCTCTTAGCCCGTCTCCTATGTTCATGAGCTTACTGTGCAGGTTTCCCCAAAAAGTTCCTTCTTAAACCACAGCCAGCAAACACTGTCGCCCCCACTGGCCAGGCCCTTTCTTTCCTTCGCCAGGCACAGTGAGCTGACTGTAGTTCTCCTGGGCCTCTCCCCCCGGGGCTTTTGGTGCAGAGCATTCAGCTATAGTTCGGAAATAAATCACTTCCTCTGCCACACCTTTGCCAACTCCACTGGCCGTGGGGTCTAGGCCACTCCACTATGTCCCCACCAGTCTGCACCCTCTTCAGGTTGTGATTGCTCACCTTGGAAGGCAGCATGGTGTGGCATTGAAGAGTGTGGTCTTGGAGTCCTGGTCCTGTCACTTATGAGCTGTGTGACCTTGGCGAATTGCATAGCTTCTCTGGGCTTTAGTTTTCTCACCTCTAAAATGGGGCTCATGCCAGTACCTATCTACCAATGTTAGTAGGAAGATGAGATTATACATGTAGCGTGCTTAGAATTGTGCATGGTACATTGTCTGTAAATAACTACCATGTTAATGCCACATTATTACTACTACTATGACTATACGTTTGCTAGAAAGTTGTTACTCTACACTGTTTTAAGTTGAGTGAGGTCAGGGTTTTTGTCAATTATCATTTCCTCTGTCATGTCCTTAGTGCATGCATGGCACATGCGTTTTACAGGCGATTGTCAAATGTGCGGCATGCAATGACGGTTATGTGAGGTGTCTTGGGGGGTTGTACCTGCCTGATGGGTAGAAGCCATCCAGTGCTGAGTGTCATGGGGCAGAAGCCTGGAGGACTCTGGGGAGAGTCTGCAGGGATGAGGCCAATAAAGAAACGGAAGGTGGTCCTGGCCAGCGCTGTCTGGCGGGAACGGTATGAGCCACATGTGTTGTGTAAAATTGTCATTTTGTTAAGGCAAAAAGAAACAGTGAAATTGATTTTAATATTTTATGTAGTGTAATAGATTCAAAACATTGTTTCGGCATGTAATATTTGAATAACCTTTCAATAAACAACATTTAATGTGAAAATATTAATGAGATAATTTGCATTCTTTTTGTTGTTGTTCTCAGTCTCTGAGATCTGGTGTGATTTCACACTTGCTAGTGCTTCTCAGTTCAGACCGGCCACATTTCAGGTGCTCAGTAGTCACAAGTGTAGCTGCCACGTTGGACAGAGAGGGCCTCGCGAAAAGATGGCTGGGAGGCCACAGGTCCTGAGTTAAGCCAGTGGCGGTGTTAGTGGAGAGGTCCAGGACGTGGAATTGGGTCAGCACATTTCTCGCTTAGTTTCTAGGTGAGTGTTGGCCTCATAGTTGGGTAGAAGAATTCAGGAAAAAGAAAGTCAGGTTTTTGTTTTGTTTTCAGAAATAGAGGGCAGGAGGTCAGATAATGACTTAAGTTTCAGAGTCTGAGGTTTGGACTTTGGGATTTGTGGATGTAGAGCTTAGTTTCAGGCTCTGTGATTTTGGGGCCTGGGAGGTGGAACTGAAGCCCTTTAAACCCAGCACAGACCCCCAGGCTCTCCATTTCCCTCCCAGCCCACTGCCCACTCTGGCCTCTCTCTGTCTGCTGCCCATCACCGGCTCGAGGGCTCCGTCCAGGCTTCTGTGCAGGGGAGGTAGTCCCCCCACACATACTCCCACCAGCAGGGGGGCTGTGGTCAGAGCACAAAGGGGGAGCACAAAGGGGAAGCACGTGGGTCTCAGCATCTGCAGACATGCCCTTGCCTTCCCTCTAACGTGGCTGAATTATTTCACAGTTCACAGCATTCGAATTTAAAGGCTTATTTTTAAATTTCCGTACGGTAAAATTATTAGCTATTTTTGATTTAAAAAATGTGATCAGTATAGTTCAGCAGTTACTAAGAAATGTCTGTACCTTTTTATTTTTGGAGGTCAGATTCTGAGAACTTTTTCTAGGCCTCTTTCCAGGGAGTGCTTTTGTTGGGCGGTGTCTCTCTGGGAATGAGGTGAGTGGCCGTGATTAGTTCACGGTGGAGAGGCAGCATTTGTTGCCTGTTGAGTCTTATTTGGCTATTTAAACATAAAGTTAGAACCTTATCTACTCATCACTCACTCACTCACTCACTCATTCACTCATTCACTCATTCATCAGGCAACATTGTTGAGGATTTACAACTTACTAGTCACTATGTAAGGTTGTAGAGGTATAAAAATAATCTAGTCTCCCCTTAAAAAAAAAATCCTAGTTATACAGTGATGTAATTGCAGTGAACAGAGAGATGCATACTTGCATCGGAGCAGATACACAACTTAATTGTTTGCAGGGCCAGGGGAAAAGGGGTGCTTGAAGCAGGAAGAGGAATGAAGAGGAGACGTATGCAGGCACAACGTAGAACACGGTCCTTGCAAAGGACAGCAGATGCTTCAGCCTTGCCATGGACCAGTCAGTGAGATGTCTTTCATTCACTTTCGCATCTGTTAGTTCCACAGGGGTTTCAGGCACTCTTCTGGGCGCTTTGGAGGTACAGCGGCTGCAGGGTGTAAACGAACAAGGCAGTGGGAACGTCCAGGGAGCTCTTGTGTGCCCAGGGCAAAGCGTGAAGATGTGACATCTGTGTTAACATTTGAAGAAGATTATGGGGGATTTTGGTAATAAATATTAAGCCTGCAGTATATATATTACACACATTCACACACATACAACTCATTCTTGTTTGTATGTTTATGTGTGTATGTATTTACACATACACATGCATATATATACCTGCATACATAAAAACAGGCACATGGCATGCTGCCGTCCTTCAGGGACTCATAGTTCAGAGGGCTAGAAAGATCTAATAAGAAATTGTCAGGCAATGTGATAAATGTTACTTGACCTTGTGAGAGTATTTGACTATGTCGAGAGATCAGGGAAGGCCTCGGGAAGGGAGTTGTTTTCTATTGAGATGTGAAGACTGAGTACGATTTAACTGCAAGGAGAGTGGAAATGGGTGCTCTAGGCAGGAGGAGTGGCATGTCTATGGGCACTAATTTGGGAAAGAACAGAGTGTGTTTTATGTGCCTGCAGTTGTTAACCTGCAGGAGCCAGTGTGTGTGACGGAGGCAGGACCCTGACCAGGCACCCTGGGAGTCTCAGTTTAAAGGTAGTTGATGGAAAGTGATTGACAGATTATACAAAGAAAAGCAGCATGGCTGATTTGGGATGGTCTCTTTGCTGAGAAACATAGTAGTCCTCCCTTATCTGACCCCAGTGGATGTCTGAAATTGTGGATAGTACTAAACCCTATATATACTATGTTTTTTTCTATACATACAAATCTATGACAAAATTTAATTCTAAATTAGGCACAGAAAGATTGAGCAGCGATGACTAATAATAAAATAGAACAGTTATAGCAATCTACTATAATAAAACTTATGTAAATATAAACTATGGGTCACTTGAAAACAAGCACTGTGATGCCAGACAGTCAGTCAGACACTGAGATGACTGCTAAGCAAGTAGCGGGCCAGGAGCATGTATGACGTGGGGACACTGACAAAGGGCTGATTCACGTCCCAGGCAGGATGGTGCGAGATTTCATCATGCTACTCAGAATGGCACGCGATTTAAAACTTACGCGTGTTTATTTCTGGACTTTTTCACTTAATATTTTCAGACTGCAGTTGACCATGGGTAATGGAAATCATAGAAAATGAAATAGCGAGTGAGGAGGAAACTACTTTACATTGAAGGTCAGTCCAGAGGGGCCAAGACTAGCAAAGAAGCCTTTAAGTGCCGGCTTGAGGGGGAGAAGTGGATGGCGGAGAGGCAGGTCTCAACCAGCAGTTGGCTGTGGCCAGTGAGGGTGAAGAAGAAACAAGGTTGGGTGACTGGGAATCACAGTGACATTTCCCAAGATAGGAAGGTAAGAAAGGTTGTTGATGGAGAAAACTGATTTTGATTTTTGGCCTGCTGATGTGAAGCTGCTGGGAGAAATAGCGAGACTCAGGTGGAAACAGGTATCTGGGTTTGTTGGGCTCTGTCGTGTGGAGCAATCCTGAGGAACACCGAAACCTGGGGAGGACTTGGAGGGAGAGTTGGGTAAGGGCTGACGAGGGCGGGTGGTCAGCACCAGGTGCAAGATAATAACATTGTGGTAGCAAAGAGCTTTCCCCCTCCAACTCTGATTTTTCAGAATTTATGAATCTACAGAAAAGTTGAAAGAATAATGCAATAAACACCCATTTATCTTTAATATAATAATATATTGTTAACATTTTGTCATATTTGCTTTATAATCTATTACTAACTAAGCCCACTTGAAAGCAGCGAGGGAAGGAGACCTGGAGATATTTGGGTAAGATCTCTGAGGGCAGAGGCAGCCTGTGCAATGGCCCTGAGGTAGAGGGGCCCTTGGCCTTTACTTTTGGATCACAACCATGGAATCAATGTGGCAAGAATGGTAGAGAGCAAGGGAGAAAATTTTAGGAGATGAGATTAGAGAGGTTGCAGGAGTCCATACCATTTTAAGGCCTGTAGGCCATGATGAGGACTTTAGATATTGTGAATGAAATGAGAAGACATTGGAGATTTTGAATAGATGTGATGTGTTGGACTGAGTGTGGTATTTGAGACTAAGTGAGGAGTCCGTGATGACTCCACATGTTTGGCTTCTGCTGCTGGTGGAGTAATAGTTTTTAGAGATGGTATTTGGTGGAGATATCAAGAACTGTTTGTTTTAGAATGCTTTAAATTTGAGATGCTAATTGGTACATCTAAGTGACATAAAGATAGAAAGAACTTTGGGAATCATAGCCTCCAGGTAGTACGCGGAGCAGTGGCTCCTGATGAGGAAGGAAGCGTAGACAGAGCCGCGATCCAAACATGAAAGTGTGGAGCATCTCAGAAATTACAGGCCAGGAAGTCGATGAGAAACTGGTAAAGAAAGAGCCTGCCTTGGAGGTCACGTGAAGAAGCTAGGAGTGAGCAGCTGTGTCTGATCCGGCTGGACAGGTCAGGGGCAGTGAGAATGAGCCATTGGAGGTCACCTCGACAAGAGCCATCTTTGTAGAATACTACTGTGGTTTGAACAAATTCAAGAGTGAATAGAAGGAGAACAGCAAATATTGTCACTATTTTGAAGATTCAGCTCTAATGGGCAGCAAAGAAAGATGACGGGCCCTGGAAGATGGGAGGTCAAGAAAGGTAAATCTTTTTGCATGTTGTTTCCTGTTTGCTAGCTGTCTATAGGAATGATGGTGATGACAGTTACAAAAACTTGTGAGATTGTTCTCAAGACAATTTCTATTTACATTTCTGAATTTTCTATAATAGAAGCTAAAGAAAGTATCTTTAGGTTCTTAAATTAGAGAAATGGTTAATGTTGGACTAGATTTAGATAGTTATTAAATTCTGCAACTACGGAGCTTATTATTCTAATACTTTTGAATAAAAATGTTAAACTGCCACAGAAAAAGCTTACTGCTTTGTTTGCTGATCTTCATACATATCTGTTGCTAAAACATGCCATCTTATTATAAATAATTACATTCTTATTCACTTCTCTAAATTGTATTTTAAAAGAGAATATCAAAATATAAGTATTTATATTTTAGGCACATATGGTATTTTGTCAGAAGTTATCTGAAATTAAGCATTTTTAAAATGGGTGAATTTTTGAAATATAAATAAGTTAAAGCAGAAACAGATTTCTCAAGTAGAAACTATTACATAATGTCATCTTTGTAGCATTTTCAAATCATTCAAATATTTTTAAATAGACACAAGTATCTAAGAACTATAAAGAAAGCGCTGAATGGTTATTGACGTTAAGGTGCAGGGCAAAGCACACAGCAGTTTAAACTAAAACAGCTTAGTTCAGAGGGTACGGCTGTTTTATAACCATATTTAAAAAGCTGTTCCTCTTTCACTCCCCAAGACTGAGTTCAGGGAATATAATGGATCCCATTATAGGTAAAAGGTCTGTGACTCAGCCATCGAGCTACTCAAACTCTTGGCTGTTTTAATTGCCACCATTAAAGCTTTAGTACTTTTATCTCATAAAAATAGATATCACTGATGTAAAATGTGTGCCTGTTGAAGATACATTTGTACCTCTGCCCTGATGGTTAGCTAATCATCCATTTGTGTTTGAAGTTAGTTAGGTTTTATGCATATGGGAACTTGACATAGATCACAATTTTTTGGGGGGGGTTCAGATTTAGTCATGCAATTAAGAAAAAATTCTACGTAGCAATGAGAATAATACCTAGCTAGAATATCTTCCAAAGAGAAAAGTATTTTGTTTTGGTTTGCATTCTAACTACATTTAATTGATGGAAGGATGGTGGACTTCTACCAAGCTCATTCTTCAACCCAAGAGAATAGTAATGTTTCTCCAATCCGAATGCTGGGACCTCAACAATTCAAGGGAAACACAGGAATCATTCTTTTGTCACCCTGTGACGCATTTATGTAAACTTCGGTATGGTAAGCGGCTGCATTTCTCTGCCTGTCTCAGCTAAGGGGAAAATACCAAGGTGCTCAGGAAACTCCAGAACACAGTAGTAGCTAAATGTTACAATGTGAAAAGCTACTTTGTTCTGGGCTTTCCCCTCAGTCTCTTCCTTATTTATATGCTGCTCTCAAACAAGATAAAATGTCTTCGGAAGAGATGGTAAGTGAGTACATCTCAAGAAAGTTTAACTTTCTAACTTCTTGTATTAGAAATAGAATAGCAAGTAATTGGTGGGGGCAGTTCATTAACTTATGGTCCGTTCTGCACTTGTAATTGTGGGATTGAATTCAGATAAGAGAAAAAATTGGACTATAAAAGGGACTCAAATGCGTAACAGTTCTAAAACTAAAACCTCCACACACAAAGCATTCGTGAGCTAATATACATAAGCAGGCTTCTATTCTGCCCAGCTGTGTAGATTCAATTATAATAATTTTCTCAGTTGCATAACATTGCTGTTTGTTTATTACTGCGTTATTAGTCAGTGAATGAACCTCCCTCTTTTTGACCCCTCAGCAGTGTTTATAAAATACTTAATTGCTTTGGTATCTTCTGTTTCATGTGTAATTCCAGCTGGAAGGAGTCATGGGGACACAATCCCCTTTAAGTGTTAAACTGATTGTTTCTGATGTGCAATAAACTTCCTTTTAAAAGAAGTATCAGGAGCCTTTAATATTGTTTATAGTGCAGTTTCTTATATTTTTTACTTGAAAACGAAGTGATTTTCTTTTAAAAATCCTGTGACATATTTCAGTGGTAGTTAACTCTCTAACCGTGTCAGGCTCGGCTTGCCTGTAACAGCCACACTCTGTATGACATCAGGGCCAAGGGCCGAGTGGGTCCCACCTCTGTCCAGTCATTCCCCTGCACCCAGCAGCCCTCTTTGCCGCCACGGCCTCCTCCTCATTGGAGAAACTTCAGCAGGAGCATGTGAGCCGTAGCGCTGTGGTGGGCGTGATGGTGGAGACGTGGGCTCTGCAGGGAGGTTGCTGAGCTGAGTCCTGACTCAGCTTTTTGTGACTTTGGGCAAATTTCTTAACCTGTTGTGTGCCTTACTTTTCCTGTTTATAAAATGGGGATAATTTCACAAGGTTGTCATGAACCGGGAACGGTGCTTGTGACACAAGCTCTCAGTGTCACGAGCAGAGCAGCAGCACTACAAAGGTATGAGGAGAGACTGTTGTGCTCTCTGTCTTTATGTGGAAGGAAGGGTATGTGTCCAGCTTGGAAAAGGGATCTCAGTGGGGGGGAAAAAAGACTGAAAAAATTTCAGATGAGTTTTGTAGAGGATGCCGAGGTATGCATTAGTTTTTTGTTGTTGTGTAACGCATTTCTACACATTTCGTGGTTTAAGACAACAACCCTTTCTTATCTCCCAGTTTCTGTGAGTCAGGGTTTGAGCCCAGCTAAGCTGGGCCCTCTGCTCAGGGTCTCACATGATGCAGCCAGGTGTCAGCATGTCGTTGTCATCTGGAGTTCTGACTGGGGAAGAATCGAGTCCAAGTCCATTGGCATTGTCCACAGTCCACTTCTCGTGCCTGTGTGACTGGGGCTTTAGTTCCTGCCACCCTCCGCTCCCAGAGGCCCTCACAGCTCTTCACCATGGTGGGTTTCACCACCATAGTCATTTGCTTCTTCAAAGCGAGCAACGGAGACTCCAACCCTCAGGGAGAGCCCACTCCTCTTTACAAACCTGCTGATTTGAGACCTTAATCACAAATTTTTTCACTTTTCACCTTTGCCATGTTCCCTTACCAGAAGTCACAGGTCTCCCCACAGGCAGGAAGTGGAGAGCATGGGGCCATCTCAGAATTCTGCCTCTTACAAGATGTGGATGAGTTCTTATAGGACCAAAGTCGTCCGTCGTTAAACATTTATTGCCAACTATATTTGCTAGACTCAGTCTCTGAATCCTGGAGAACTTGCTAGAGTGTGTAAATTAGCCTCATCATTAAGCTCTTTATAAACTGATTTTTCCCTCCTCAAGTATTGTTCTATTTCTATTTCTACACAAACCCGTGGAGTGGTTCAATGTTAGATAAATACACACCTTCCTTTCAGTCTGTTGATATTTGACTTTAGAAGTTCATAGGAATAGCGTAGTAAGTTGCTTTTAACATTGCCCATCATAGAGTAATAGAAACCTAAATGCAAACCTGGTGTCAATTGCTTTTCCAGAGTCAAACCCCATATGTTTCACCTTCCCAGTTTAGGGATTAAACAGGCTATTGGGTATACCAGTGGTAGCACAATAAGTGAATCGAACTTAGCTATTATGCTTAGTGTGTAAGTTTGGTCTTTGTCTTCAGTGTCTCTGAATAGGATCTATTTGTGCAAAACACTTTGGCTGGGCTCAGACGCACTGTCGTCTTACGCTTTG
This sequence comes from Macroglossus sobrinus, assembly GCA_004027375.1. NCBI lineage: Eukaryota > Metazoa > Chordata > Mammalia > Chiroptera > Pteropodidae > Macroglossus > Macroglossus sobrinus. The sequence goes on from PVKZ01000840.1 coordinate 53,296, forward strand.
CTGAGTGTGATCCCTGGTAAGCTGGATAGTTTCAGGTCTGGATCTCTGCTGCCAAATTCAAGACTCCACTCATGCCTTTGAGAACAATAGGGACCTCAGAGCTAACTTGAAATGAGCAAGACAGATGTCTGTGAACTGGGAATTGGGTCTGTAGAGTCTCATTCATTGATATTTATTGAGTCAAGCCCGCTGAGGGAACACCATATGCAAGGTGGTAAAGAAAAATAAGAAAGAAGAAAGGGAGAGACAATAAAGTAGACTTTGTTAAGGACTCTAAGCATATTCATTATATTTTCTATTTGTACTTCCAGAATGTTTGGTAAAAGATAACACTTGAGAATATACTGCCTTAAGGAGCTAAGAAATTTAGAATAAGAGAGTGAAAGCATGACTGTATCTCAGATTCCTCTAATGGGCTCGTGTTTTGGTTGGTTTATTTTAAGTCAGAGGCACCATGATCTCCACATGGCAGGCCCTGCTTATCCTTGGGGTTTGCTGTTGGAGGAGAATGTGAATTGTCTTTACAGATGGGCAGGACTGCTGTGTGCTGGGGACACCCCCTCTGCTTGTGGCCTGGCACACCTACCGAGTTCTTCACCATCACTGTGATAGGCTTTGAATTGTGTTAAATCTGTGGTGCTTTCTGTTTCTTCCCTGCTCAAAGTAGTGATAGGTTCTGTTGACCCTCCTACATTCTCCACCCCACCTTTATTAAAAGTACTTTAGGAGAGTCTCAAGATCAGGAACACAGTCTGATTACCTGTATACACTTTTTGGAAAACTAACACATGTAAAAATGTAATTAAAGTCCTATATAAGTAATTAAGCTAATTTTCCTAAACATTTACGAAGCAATGGAGGTGCATCAAAAGTATGTTCAGTTTAGCATAAGTTCAGTCCTGTGTCCTAGGCGCGGGTGTGTTTGTGAGTGTATTATAAGCACATTGTTCCAGTTACATAATCCTTAAATGTTAGTGCATGACTTTGTCTGGTACTCCTAAGAAGTAGAATGATCTGTTACCAAACTGGAGAAAAGTACCGATTACGGCAGATTCATTGAAATGTATCACATTAAATTTAAAAATCATATAAGGTTTTTTGTTTTGTTTTGTTTTTAAAGATGGGTTTGTGAGAGTTTTCAAGGGAGAGCCGGCAGTGGGATTATCTCTTTCCAGTTCTGGAAGACTCACTTCAGTCCCTGGGACAAAGTATGTTGATTGTATTGAACTCAACTTCTATCAAACAGGGTGATTTCGAGATTCAAACTGCTTAATGTTTGTTAGCTGCATAGCACAATATGGATGTCAGTTCTGACCCACATTTTTATCTTTGGGAGAAAAGTTAGTGATTCTGCAGTTTTTGTTTGGAACTAAACTAGAGTTCTTCTTCGACCCTTTGAAGGTAAAAAATTCAAATTTAAATAAAAAGCCATTTTAAGTTGTAAAAGAGGGTGAAGGTCTTAGAACTGGGCCTTTATGGTTTCGAAGCTGTTCCCTGGGCCTGTGGTGTGGCCACAACTGGGCTTGGAGACACCCTCTCTGTCCCCGTGGAGCCACGTGTGGACCACGGCTCTGGGCGCCTGGTCACACCCTGGCTTGGTGCCACACCTGGGTTAGAATTTCAGGTTTGCCATTTTCTACCTGTATAATTTTGGGTGATTTCATCTTAAAGCTTCAGTTTCTTTGTTTATAAAAGAGCATTAGTATCACCACCTCACTAACCTCATGGATTTATTATAGGGACTTAGAGAAGAGGTCGGTAAAGATGCTTCACAGAGCACGTGGCACATGTAATTGCACAATACCTGGTTTAAAACGTCATTCAGTACAGTGTCCCAGGACGTCTCTTTGCCAACAGCAGGCTGTTCCCTGCATCCTTTTCCTGTCACTCTGAGCTGGGCCAGGCCGGAGGCTGAAGCGTGGCTTCGGGCTGCAGAGCTGCACCTTCCCAACTCAGGACAGAACAGGCAGGGAGCCTGCCCTCTAGGATTTTTTAGGCTCTCAGAAAGAGTTTAACATTGGTGGAGTTCCACTGCTGTGTAATTCTAGTCAAACTGGCTGTAAAAACACCACAACTGTGTCTTTGATACACATTAAAAATGCCGTTTGACAGTTCCGGTGGTGTAGTTTCACTCCTAAATGCATGGTAGATGGTCAGTATTCCATATCTGATCTGAAACCACTTAGCATTAAATCTAACATGACCGCTTGGTTTATTATTTTATTATTCTGCACTCTGGTAATTCAAAATCTGTTTATAATTTAGATGCCATATAAGTAGCTCATGTTAATTTGTAGCTTTTTAAGATTTTGTGTGTATGGCAAATCTATTCCAAGGACAGCATAAAAACATAAGCAGAAAACTAAAGTTTTAAAAATGCCTTTGGATGATTTTTAAATGAGATATTTCAGTAGTAATTAAAACTTTTTCCCCCCAATTCTAAAATTTAAAGGTTCTGTATGGGCAAAGATAAATTATTACATTATGATATTTCAACATTCATTTTATTTAGTTTAAAAATTATCTTGACTGTACGTAACAGAAATTATGCAAGGCATGTTTATATAATTATACTAATATTTCTATTTTACTCCTACCAGTGACTTGAATTGAACATCAAAGAAACTGCCAATTCAGTGAGCTGTTATAGTATAATGTATATAAAGTTATATTTATTCATAGTCATGTGCCATATTGTAGAACATTCACTAACCACTGCTTTTGGATGGACAGACAGACCTACACACTTATGCCTACCCCAGAGGAATGGATGGATTTGCCCAGCTATAGCTATATAATCCAAAGTATATTTTGAAGAACATTTTTATTCAAAATGGTCTTGGAAAAGAGGCATGCTCTGGTTAAATACCTTTAGGACACATGGTGACTCATATGCCCTCGGTATAGAAAAGGCTTGGAGAGTTTTGCAGTAAAGAAAACTGTGTAATTTTAATTCGTCCAGAATTCTCTAAACTCATGTGACCTGTCTTCTTTTCATTTAACACCTTTTAATATCCTAAACTTTAAAACATTGTTCTATACATTGTATCTTCTTAATTCATACGAGCGACGGTCGTGATATTGTTCATTTATGTGTTTGGTTCATAAATGTACTCATTCAGTAAATAATTTTTTCTGGAAATTGTTAAGAATGAGCTGGATAAAACTAATATAAAAGACTTGAACTTGAGGTCCTAGCTCTAATACCAAATTTAGCTGAGCAGAAAATATTCCAACTGTTGATTCTCTTCTTAAGAATATTTTTATATTTATTTTATGTCAGACAATCAAAGTTAAAGTTATTTTAGTTGACTATTCAAACTAATAAGTGCTCATTTGGTCTACTCCCTCGCAAAGAGAGTTCTAAAAGCTTGCTTATAGTGCATTTTTCTGCCTCCAGTCCCCCAGTCTCAGTTGTGATTCGTTGCTCAGGACGGTCCATTGAGGAGTGACCCAGGCCAGCACTGGGCTGGCTGTTTGATAGAAGCCTCCTCAGTGTCGGCCTGTGTCAGGTGCTCTGCTTTCACCTTGCAGCTACTGTGGCTGCCTGTTTACTGTGATATCCTCAAATATTTGTTGAATAAATAAATGAATTGGGCACCAAATATTGAGTGCATTTTCTTTTTTTATCAATGTCATTGCCAAGAAATGGGTGTTAAAATCTCAAATGGCCTTACTGAACTTCTGCTAAATGAGCTTTTGAGCCCTTGTACACTCTTTTGGTTGAAGACTGAGCTTGTTTTTATACTGGGTTTCCCCCACGCCCCACCCAAAAGAGTATCTAGGGACCAAGAAGCTGGGGAATATTGGAAAAATAAGAGTGAAAAATGTCAGTAATGGTAATGTGTCACCAAAGCCATTAAGAAAAAGGTACATTTCAATATTAAATGAGTATTTAACATTTATATTTTTACAAATCATTTGAACTGTAGTTTTGTGTGTTTTAAGCTTCTGTTGGTTGTTCTGGGGTTATAACGGGCTTGCCACTTCCCCAGAACCTTCATTTCTCTGAGCTCAAGGTCCACTTAAGCCTAATTTGTGGAGAGATACAGGTCTCCCCAAGGGACTGTGACACTCTTGTCCAGTTGGTAGTATGTTTTCTTTATGACAAAGTAGTGTTTTGATTTCAGACTTGTCTGTGTCACTCACTTAGTAAATAAAGTGTTTGTCCAGAGATGTCCTGTGTTATGAAATGTTGTCATACTTGTGGGAAGCACTGGCACTGTCAGCCTCACGCTGCTCACTCATGTGACTGGACACTGCTAACAGGTCGAGGCTGCAAGAACATAATTCGGGCACAACATGGTTAAATAAGATACCGTTTTAAAACAGAAAATGCTGATGACTCTTTGAGGAAAAGCACACCTGAGATAGATGAATAGTGTCTTCCACACTTTTTCATTTCCCTCTGGTGAAAGCTGGGCGTTTCAGGTCATGTTCACTTATAGGGAACTCTCCTGTGGATGCATTTGCATTCTGTTAGTTCTGCTGTTTTATTTAAGATAACTTGTTTGGGTGTTTTTCTAATTTATATGCTGTAAACCATGGAGTTAAGGATTGAAACCATTATCTTTAGTTTACGGCAGTTTTTTGACAGCATGCATGTCTTGGGTCATTTTCACTCGCTTAAATGTCATTCTCTTGGCTGCAGAAGTCCGTGGCACGGTTCTTACACGCTCCATAATATTCCAGCAGGCATATGGAATTAGGGTACAAAGTGTGTCGCACAGACAGCCCTGTGGGGTGTCTTTGAAAACACCTTTGGTACCTAACATTCTCCATATTCGCTCCAATAAATGAGAAGTTTTAGGAATGCGCTGTGTGGTAATATCGGATGTTAATGACATTGATTACCTGTCAGGCCATGAGAATTGATGGGGAAATGTCCACTGTAGTGAAACAGCATTAGAGAGGACGGTGCCATGCGGTGGGGGTGGCCGGGGGGAGGCAGGCAGGACGCGGCTGGGCCCGGGGGACTTTGTCAGGGTTTTACTGTGAGCTCCAGGTTTTCCCCCGCATGATTAAGGCGGGCCATCTGTTCTCCGTTAAATGTTTACAAAAACAGCTTTTCTCTAAAAGATTTAAGGAGATGTGGGTCTGGTAAACATTAAAATATTTCTGAGCACCTTTTTCACCCTATTTCAAATAGTACCAAAACATAATTTTGCTGCAGATCAAAGAGGATTAATACTTTTTTTTTTTAATGTTTATGTTCGCTCCTCCTTATGGATTACATTTTTTTAAGGGAAACTAATTTATGGCTTCATTTATTACCAAAAGGAGCATCTAAAATCATTTGGATGCTAAAGTGTGTGGATAAATTTTCAGTCTTTTTGTATTAGGTGTTATATGCTTTTTCTGACTCACGAATGTGTGCCAGGCATCTCTTGTTAGAAGCCAGCACTTTGTGGAGTCAGTGTCACGCAGATTAAAGCAAGGTACACATACTTGGAATTCATTCAGTATTCTAAGCTTTAAGCATTGTTTACGGGTAGACTTCACTCTTTCCTTTTCCAGGAAATACTTTTTCTACAATTTTCTGAAAAATAGCTTGTCCCAAATAAGTTTGATCTCTATGTTCCTTATAAAAAGATACAGCTTTTCCTTTTTGATTTACATTAGGAAATAATATGTAACAGTTAATTTAAACAACTTTAATAAAGCAGTTCAGTCACATCCCATTAATTCTGATATTGATGTTTTGGACAGCTCCTTTCTTGGCTTTTATTAAGAGTGTTTTTGAGGGAAAAATAGAGGGGAGGGTGACTTTCTTCAGTTTTGGGGTAGCCGTGCCATCTCTGTGTGGAGTCCCGCTCTTGTAGATTTACATCTGGGCGTACTGCTCAGGTTCTGTCCTTGCTTCTCTCTCTTCCTATATACCCGTACCCTTTCCAGTTCATTCTCTCTTAGTATGACTAAGAAAGTGCAGTTTTGGAAGAGACTTTGGAAATCATCTGACCCAACCCTTCATTTTTCAGAGGAAGGAAATGAACACCAGATGAATGAAATGATTTCCCCCAGATAATGTAGCTAACGGCAGGGCCTGGACCAGAATCTTTATCTCCTGCCTCACAGTTCTGGGCTCTTTTTCTTAAACTTGTGAGAGGGAGAATAGAATATAGGTTTCTTTAGTAACCATGGTGGTTTTTAATGGCAACAGTATAACTACTTTCTTTCCAGGCAGTGATTTTTTTTTTTTTAAGTCATTTTTGGCTCACTACTTTGGAGATCAGATGAAACCTGTGGAGCCATTCCCAGAAGGACACCAGGTGTAAAATTTCATGAGCTGGATGGAGTCAAAAGAAGACTGGATTTAGGAAACCTGGACTCAAATCTCAGCCCCGTCCCCTATGGTGTGGCCTTCGGTTATCACATAATCTCCTCAGACTTGACTGTTTTCTGAAAGATGGGGACAGATTATCTCATCTTTTTTTTGTGAGATTCAGGTGAACTAATTCCTAAAAGCACCCAATGTAGTACATGGCATGAAATAGATGCTCAATACATGTTGGTTGTGTTGAAATCTAATTTGCAGTACTTAGCTGATGGTACGCCATGGCTTCTGAGTTACTCAGCGTCCTCTGCAGACCTGGATCAGGCCTCTCAACCTTTTTTTTTTGGAGCTGGTGTGGTAAGGGGCATGGGCTCTGAGCCATCAGCTTCAATGTCAGTCTCAGTTCTGTCACCACCTGTAACTCTTTGGGCACATTGCTGCATCTTTGAGTGTCCATACCCAACTCTTAGGGCTGGCATGGGGATGTAGAATACTTATTAGCACAAGCTTGGCTCCCAGTCAGATCATTTGATAAACACTAGCAGCTGCCATTGTTGTTGCTGTTTATATTATAGTTACTATTAAGTGTCTGGAGAACACATGAAAAAGGCAGAAAATGAGTTAGATTTGCAGATATCATATTTTCAAGTATCTGGTTGAAATGTAAAAGTTCATTAGATGTCGTCATTGACAGTGGAGATGCTACTTTACTCCCCGCCCGGTTTGGGTCGGGGGTTGCGAGGCTGGTCACTGTGAAGTGTGGGATTCTCTGTGGCCTTTACAACCGCCTTTGTGTAGACACCTTGTGAAGGTCAGACATCTCCTACAAGGCATATGGAGTTGACTATTTGGGTTCTCTTTTTCTCAGTGAAATTGGGAAATGTAAAACTTGAATAACTTAGGAAGAATGCCATCTGCATTTCATATTCTTACAAGAAATTTTACCAATTTGAAATCATTAAGTTTGGATTTGTGCTTTTAATTTGACATTCTAATGTCATTTAGATCAGAAATGACCCACCCGTACTGTGTGAGATTTGTATGTTTACACTTTGATTTCAAACTTTCAGTACCCGAATCTCGCAGTGCTCAGTACACTTTTTCTTTTTAAAAGTGGCTTAACTATATAGCATTAGTTTGAGTTCCCACTCCTGCATAGGGAAAAGAATTCCACTTAAATTTATTCTTTATGGGTTTGCTTTTGCTGATATTTTGTCGCTCACCATTTCCTACACAGGCTTCTAAGAAAAAGGACACTGTCTTCAGCAGATTGAGAATTGTTTTTTCTTCTTGAACAGAATTTTTTACTATATCACTAAGTTGCCCCTTTTTGCTCTATTTATTTAAAAGCTTTGTTGTTAAAGAAATATATATTTCTTGGATGAGAGACAGTGATAAATTTTACAACTGTATAGTCGGTAAAACATTTGCTACCTTGAGTGTAGAATCATCTTCAGAAACACCAGCCACTGACTTTCACTTCCTTTCTTTACTACAAAGAGTGGTAGACTAATTTCAATTCCTATTTGTGTCTCTTAGCATTCTCCATCGGAGCCCTTTCTAGAGAAACCAGTGCCGGATATGACTCAGGTTAGTGGACCGAACGCTCAGCTAGTGAAGAGTGATGACTACCTGCCGTCGATAGAGCAGCAGCCACAGCAAAAGAAGAAGAAAAAGAAAAACAACCACATTGTTGCAGAGGACCCCAGTAAAAGTTTTGGTACAGATGACTTCCCCAGTGGGGTTGACAACCCAGAACTAAATAGGAACTCACTAGACGGGTCTCAAGAAGAAAAAAAGAAAAAGAAAAGGCCGAAGGCAAAAAAAGATCCCAAGGAACCGAAGGAACCCAAGGAGAAAAAAGAGCCCAAGGAACCCAAGACCCCGAGAGCCCCTAAGATCCCCAAAGAGCCAAAGGAAAAGAAAGCAAAAACCGCCACGCCCAAACCCAAGTCCAGCAAAAAGTCAAGGTAGGCCACGTGGAAACCATGCTCCCGGACGCAGCTGGGCAGTGAGCCGCGCTCGGGCCTGGCCTGTGAAACGGGGCGGGAAGCGGGAGGGGACACTGATGGCCGCCATCATTTTTGGGCTTCTCTCTCTAATAACCAGACTAAAAAAGTTCAGTGCATTCTGGAATTTAGGACTTGATTATTACGAACAATTAATCTGGATGGTAAATTTTAGACTTTACTGCTTAAACATTATTTATTATTTTAAAACCATTGTCTTGTATTTATGTGAAAATTTGTCATTTAACAGTCAGAACCAAGTTACCAGCATAATTATTTGTAAGCTTAGACTAGCAACCTCATTTTTAGTGATGGTGCAAATGAGAAAGCAGGATTATAGAAGCAGGAGAGGTGACTCTTTTTCACTAAGCTTTTCAGCCTGGATTCCCAAAAGTTGGAACAGGAGAATTAATTCTCTCCACTTGGTGGAGTAAGGCTTCCAGGGGCGGTGTCGAAATCCTAGTGGGCTGCACAGGAGGAACCAAAAAGCAGTTATCCGTCAGGTGTGCATTCAAGAATAGCACGAAGTTTGGGTTCTAGGAAATAGCCGCCTCCACTCCATACTTCCCCTCTGTGCTCCCCCCACCAACGCTCTGACCCCCCAGAAGGCATATTTACTCAGTAAGAAAAGCTGAGAGAAGACATTGAAGACTAATTTTTTTCATTTGTACCGAACATTTCTTACAACTGTTCTGAACCAATTCCAAACATCTGAATCTATTTTTCAGAATATGGCTCATGTTAAAAATATAGTTTCCAGATGGAAGTATGGTCGGACTTGGTTAATCTGAACCTGTTTGCAAACTCCATTAGAAAACACGCTCCACCCCCTGCCCCCATAGGCGTGTGTGCACGTGCGTGTGCACACGCACGTGCACACAGTTCTGCGACTGACTGCTCAACCTTAACTGTCGAGCTCGCTGGCCTGTAAGGCGTTCCTGTGTGTGTGTGCACAGATGCACAAGGAAAGGAAGTTATTTCTGTGGCATTAGAGAGATGCTGCTGCAAAGCGAACGAACAAACTTGAATTTTCACCTTCCTGCTGAAAATATCTAAACACCCCCAAATACATTATTCTGTAGTGTTTTTAAAGCTTGACTTATAATCATTTAAAAATCTTTGCCATCAATACTTTTTTTGGTCATCTGTACTTTTTACAGTGTCAGAATAACTGAATTCCATTCGATAACTCAATTTTATAGGTAACTTAATATTTGCATTTACTTTCGAACATTTTGCGATGTCTCACTGTGTGGTCTCAAATTAAAACCATTATTAATTTCTTCTTATCAGCACTTTTCTAAATTCACAACCTAGTATAAATTCTGTTTCATTTATTTAAAAAATATTTCATTAAATACTTGCTACTTTAGGTACTATGATAAGTGTTAGGGATCTGAGCAAGGAGGACATGGTTAGAATTTCAGTCTGACTTATGAGAGGTTTTTAAAATATATAGTTGCCTAAATCTAATTATTGTGCTTTCAGTAGGAAGAAACGTGATTATTTTGGAGAAAGACATTGAAGCAAAATCTAAAAGGAATGTATCCTCTTTTTTAAACTTTAAAATGTAAGCATCTGCATTCTAAAGAAGCTTTTGAGAGTTCAGAAAAATACAGTGTCTAGGCTAGTTTTAGCCTTAAGATGTTCGTCTTCCGTTTCTATCTCTATTTTTCAAATCTATCACCCAGTGGTAAGAACTGATTTAAAAAAAGAAAAGAAAAGAAAAAAACCACTCTATTGTGGATCTTGTCATAAATTTCCAAGTATATTCTTTCAAGCTCTGAGTCTACATCGAACTGGCCTTATTTAAAAAAAAAAAAAAAAACATTTTTAATATATCCTTACCTCCTATAGAATACATTGGACACAGATATTAAAATGCTGTAGTTAACAATGAAATTTGTTAAAATATCTCTAACAACTGTAAACAACTGTTAAGAACTTGGGGTATCTAATCCATTGAGTTCTGGGCACTCTCTGTTTCCTTGTTGGAGATATAGACCCATCTTCATTCATCAGTGGAACCTTCTGCACAGGCCCCATCTGCATGATCTCAGCTGCCCATCCCGAAGTCTGAGTTGTCTGTGCAAAGTATGTTTTTTTCTTTGTGGAATCTAAGTAATGGCTTTGCACTAGAGATACATGCTTTTGGTAGGAGGGAGAGCATGTAATTATTTTATCTCAAGAAGAAAGTCTAGTACCTTTTTCCCCCTTGGTTGTTTTTGACTAATATGCCTCCTAGAGGTGATGGTTGTTTTTCTCCAGGTGGGTGGCAATTCTTGAATGGAGCACTTCTGTTGAATATGGAGATGTGCAAGTGACAAGGGATCTGATGTCACGTGACCCAGAGACTCAGAAGGCCATGCTGAGTGGGCTGCAGGAATGTGTGTCACACCTCTGCTGGCCCTGGGGATTTGACCGCTTGTATGGCCATTTGCTGATTTATGAAGTGTGGTCAGGACAGTCCTGAGAGGCTTTCCTGTCTGTCAGTGGGGTTGGCCGTCCAAGAATTTGGTAACCAAATAGAGATTTTCAGTAGATGAACAAACCCACCCATAGCTTTGTTGAGCCACAGAGTTTCTCTCGGTTAGATAGTGCCAAATTGTGGTCTCATTGTTCTGCTAAGTCTAGAAAGGAAATAATATCCTGAAGCAAGGATAAGGAGAATGCATACAACTACATGTAAATTCTGAATAGCATAGCAGAATAATTATGTAAATTGAATATGCAGTGATGAAGGTAATAGGGGGTTTGGGTTATGTTAGTACTGGGGTTGAATTGCCATAGCAGTCTGCTTTTAAGCGCTGGAATACAGCAGCAGCAATTTTGTTTTGCAAAATGTTATGTGATACCAGTTATTTCCATCCTTGAATAAGTTAACTTGATGAATTTGTTTATACAGAAAATAATTTTCCTACAGAGGGCTCAAATAGAGGGAATGAACAGAAGTGTAATGAAAAATGTAGTGTAGAACTACTCACATCTTTCCTGTTCAGCTCTGTATGCCCCATCATTGGCGAGATTCTGCAAACAGATGTGCTGTCCTTTGAGCAGGTGGTGACGAAAGTGACCCACTGGTGGTCTGGTTCGTCTGCATTGTGTCTGTGACAGGGAGAGAGCTTGTTCTGCGTCATTCACACACTCTCGGTAATAAAGCCTATGAGAAAAGGTGACCGTCATCGGTGGGGTTGACTTTCCTTGCATACCTTTATGGTGTCCTTCTCACTACCTGTCATCCCACCTCATTCTATAAAGTAACTGAGGTTTGGATTTGTGGCTTTTCCCAGTGAACTGGCCCTTTTGGGAGCCAAAATATAATTACATTTGTCTTGCCTATGCAGAAAGACCTAAAAGAATTTGCCAAAAGCTGTTACATAGAATGGTAGCGGAACAGAAAAAGATGTTCAGCATTTCAGAAAAAGATGTATAAAATCTTAGTTAGGAGACAAACAGCCACATTCTTTTTTTCTATTGGAAACATATTTTTTCCCTTCTCTTTTTTGTATTAAATATATTTTTTTCTGCCCATTTTTTCTTGTGCTCTCCCCAGGTGTCCTTGTAGTTTTCAAATATTGTCAGTTTATATTGAAAATAAAAGCTGAGGCATTTTGTGGGCTGGAGAGGGTGCCATTTTGCCTGTGGAAGGTTCATGGAGCTGAAATCTGAGGACTTACATTCTTCTCAATGCAGTTTTTGCCGTGTACGCATGGCCCTCGTGAAATGAGAGAGAATTTGGAGGAGTACTGACTTTGAATGATTCTTGAAGGATTTAGTGGTCCATTTAGCTATATAAAGAGTGTACAGAAAGAAGGGAACTCAGCCAGGGATTGGGACTTGACCACAGAAGCTTCAGTTAAGTGAAGCCACGGAGAGAGAGTCGCTTCTGATGCTGTTTCTAGGGACACATCTTGTTCCTTGTTCTGTTTTCCACCCTCAGTATTAAAGTGAGTTAAAAACTAAAATGGTCACTCTCAATTAAGAGTGAAGATATTTTATTTTAAACTAAAAAATGAACATACTGCTCTTATTTTTTAAAAAATAAAGTATCAAAAACATTTAAATATACTTTTTGCAAACCATACTATCTCATTCGTTAATATTTATGTGTTAACTTTCTTCTGAGAAACCTAGCTTTTTAGATATTTTCTCAGTGATGATCTAAGAGAGTAGCAGTATTTTACCCAAGAAATGTTTTTATTCAGTCAGCAAGCCTAATGGTGGCGTATTTGGGGAAACTAATACATATTTTATCATTTACTCTTGCACATGTAAAATTTCTCTGTAGATATTACACACAAAAGCAAACCATAAACTAGTTTTGCCAATAAGTACAGAAAGCCCAGGTAGTCTGATGTCTCCCATCAGGTACGTAGGTAGGTAATAAATAAAATTAAACCACAGCTTTTTTTCTTTTTAGTTTCTTGTTCATTCTTTTTCTCACATGCTATGATTTAATATTGACCCAAGCCTACATAATTGGAAAGACTAAATTAAATTTTTTGACCACTGTGCCTGCAGAAGAGAGTATAGGTTTCTTTAATGTGTGGTCACAAGATGGACTTTTGAGCCTTTTCAGTGTTGGAGAGAAATGAGGAAGAAGAAGTGCTGGTGAGTGCGTGCGTCTGTGTCCGGTTCATTAAATCCAAGCTTCAGCTCAGAGATGGGACCAGGTGCCCCCTTTTCTGCTAGTCTCAAAGGTTATTTGCTCTTTGACAAAGGGGCTGTCGGGTCAGGCCACATTGTGGCCCATCCTTGGTCTGACTTGTCTTAAATCAACTGAATGAGCAGGGACAGAGTTGTTAGTACAGACCTTGATATCGTTGACTTCATGTGGTTTGGTCTATACTCACTGGGGGAAGAGAACGCCTGACAACATTGACCCTTAAAAGCAAGTTCTGCTAACTCACACTGTGTGCTAGGCGCAGAGAAGGACAGCACTGGGACTGCTGGGAAATTTGTTTCTGCTGTCCAGTGAGGTACCGTGGACTTCAAAGCAGTGGCCTGCTGCCTCTTTGGTTTATGTGGGAGAGGGTGATGTAGGTCCCACTTTCAACTCTCTTCCAATGGAAGTTGAAGGGTGAGGCAGCCGTGGCAGTAGGATGCTAAGGGGTATTTTTCTGGAGACGCAGTCCTTTGAAGTCTCTCTTAAGTAGAATTTTAGGGTGGAGCATATGTTGCCACAGTAGACATGGCATGATGTTAGAACTAGAAGATAAAAAGCAGAAGGAATCATAGGCTGATTTTACAATTATTATTAAAAATGTCTATATATGAAAATGCTTTTGAAAAATATAAAGCTCTGTACAAACGTAAGATTTGTCACGTGCTCTATAAAGGTCTTTTTGCTAGTTGTCTTCCGCCCAAAGGCCCCTTTGAGTCATTGGATGCTTATGGAAACCACCGTAAGAGCATCAGTCATCTGAAATGCCAGCCCTCACTTCAGCCACCTTTACATGTGTGGTTTAAGCTTTAAAATGCTAAATAGGGAAATGAAGAGTGTGAATTAAGAAAAAAGGCACTTCCCTCCACCCCCAAAGGTGTTGGAAAGATAACACCTTTGAACTTTTATTAGAATACTAATTTTATATGTAGCCCTGATTCCTGTGGGAACTGTATAATTTCATGGCAGTCTAGCTTCTACTGTTAGGGTATGTGGTGATATTTTCTCCTTTTTGGTTTTACCATTTGCTTTGCTTAATTCTCCACCTGTCCATAGCACCTGATGGAAATGTGAGTGGGCAACACATCTCATTTGTTGTAGTAACTACCTGGCTGATCAGAAAAGACAATTATGAATGTAGGGAGTGGGGTTCTGACTGCTAGACTTGCCACCACTTGTCTTCCTTTTTGGGTCACAGAACAGCTGTGCATAAAGAAGAGTGATATCTTAGAATTTGGCATAAGAAGCCAAATAAGAAGCCGCATAGTTTCCCTATTGTTGGCACTTGGAAGAATATACTATAGTAAAGGGGCATCAGGAGGCATACCTTCTTTATCAGGTTTGTAACATGTATCTTATTCAGTTCTTCACATTGTATAAAGCGCCAGGCAGTGTCATGCAGCCAGAGTGCGTAATGCATATGCAGAGCTTCTGTGGTCAGGTAACATGTTAGCTGCCTCGACTTCTTTTCCATGTTATTTATGGCAGATCTAAATTTAATCCATAAAACTCAATAACCTTTAGATTTTCAGTAATGATTTTTGATTGCATGCTGAGTCTTTATTTTCCTTTCTCTAGAGCATGTTCAATATTAAAAATGGATTTGGCTCTTTCAGGAGAGCTTTCAACTGTATGTTTTCTTTCTTTTTTTTAAAACATCTTTCTTTTAAAAAATGGTCAACACTATAGTGATCCTCAGGGATCCTAATGCTATTTGAAGGCACCCCAGGGATGATCCCAAGTAACAGGAGACATTCCCCAGGAGTGGTTCCAGGGCCTGAAGGACACCCCCAAAGGCAGGGCCAGCGCTGGACTTCTAAAGAGCTCTCCCGAGGCGTTTGCTTGCTTCAGGCCAGTCCCGGGACTCAGACGTGGGCTCTGCAGCCAGGCAGGTCGGACTCCGGTCCTAGGACCTGCTTCTGGCCTGAGTGTGTAATCTGTTTGACTGTCAGTTTTCCTCATCCTTGGGAAGCTTGATCGTAAAAGGTAATGGCGTGGGGCATGTTGAGTTTGAAGTACACATTTTAAATGAAAGCGAATTAGGTTTCTCTATCTTTTCTACTTTTCTATTCCTTTCCTGAAAATCTAGCTTAATTACTATACTTAGGCAGCACCTGATGCTGTAGGAGATATTTAAGGTAACCATTTGGATTATTTGTCTTAGGGGCGTTTAGTCCAGTGACTTTCAGGAAACTAAAAAAATAAATTATTAATAATTTGTCACGGAAATCGTCTTTGTTCAGAAACAAAATAGAATCCCCTCAACTTCTCTCTCTTTTCTCAGCTCTTTCTCAGCTTGAAGAGTAGAGTGAAGAATTTGTGGGTAGAGTTTAGGAGTTGTGGGTGGCAAGTCACCTACTTGGAGTGAAGTTTGTATGTGCCAGGCTGGATTACTCAGAGCACCCAAAGGCTGCCTGTGCCCAGGACAGGAAGGCATAAAGGGGTCGGGCCACAGTTCTCACTTCCATATCCCCATCTCACCCAGATGTTCCCTGCCCAAGGCTGTCTTGTGGACATTCTCAGGCCATTTGGGCCATGTGCTGATGGCTCCCAGGGCATTCACCTGGGACTTCTGAGGGCCTTTGTGTGAAGCTGTTGACCCTGGGACCATTGTCTATCATGTAGTTTGTTTCGTCTCTTTCCTCATTAGTTTAATTTATCATCTGAATTTTATTACATTCTAGTATAGCTATTAAATAAATTTTAATCTTAGGACTTTATTTAAAATTTTTATTTTATTTTGTTGGGTTAATTTTACTTTCTGGTGTATCATCTTTTATGTTGCCTTAATGTGAGCCTTCTAAACTTTTAGTACTTTCACTTGTCTCTTTTTCAGTTTACCTCTTTATCTTTTAATTTTTTTTCATTGTTTAAAAATTTAGAGCAAAATTCTATACTCTTTGAGAGGCTTGATGCTTTCCTCTCTAGCAGCATTGAGCCCTTGATCTTAAGACTTTAATATTTATTTTGTCATGGCAGTCTAGATCTTTTAGATTTGCAATATTCACAAACATCCTATGCCATGAACATCTCTGTCACAGCTCACCCATTAGATGCTTTTTTTTTTAAATTAAAAAGTCCTTCGAGCATACAAAATACAGGGATATGTTTCAATACCTTTTTACTCATTTTCTGAAAGTTTACAGGGTGACATTTTGGCTTGAGACCCTGAAACCAACATGGTGAATGTTGATGACGCAAGCCGCAAGGTTGATCTTCCCCGGTGTGTGAGAACCTCGTAACTTGTCTCATCTGAAGGGCCTGTTGGATAGAGAACTCCCTCCCATTGTCCAGACATCTTCATAAACTGACTGTATTCTTCTCACCGCATTTGATTCCACAATAGGGTTCCTTTTCAAACTTACTCTTTTTTGAGGACTTGATCAGCCGATGCTGATCAGTACATTCTGTTTTGTAGTGAATCAGGGCAGCTAGCTGGCCTTCTAGTAAGTTCTCCCCATTGCATAAAGCCTTGTTTTAAAAGCCTGTACTGTTTCTCACCAAATATAATTAGTTATCTGTGTGTTGTATCTGAGCTGGGGTGAGTTCTGGGGTGAGTTCGGCCAACCCCATTTCAGGTGACATCTGTGACTCAGCCCATTGTGGCGGGCCCCTGCCATTGTAAGCTGATGAAACCCCTCCTGAGGCTAGATTCCTTAGAGTGTCCCTCCACCTGACTGGTGTTCTCTGAATGCAGAGTTTGCGTCCCCCTCATGCTGTTTCCTGTTGAGTTCTCATCATGATACTGTGTGCTTTGATCATATTGCAGGCAGTCACAGAACTTGAGAGCTTGGTGTGGCAGAGGTGACCTAGGTATAACTTAGCTTGGACCCTGAGCACATACGACTGCCAGCCATGACCTCTCTCATGATGGGATGGGAGAAAAAGGTTGGAGAAGGGACAGTGGTTTTTCAAACTGCCCGCAACATCTCCAGAAAAATGTGCTCCTTCCAAGATCACACTGGCTCGTCTAGCTTCAGGAGTGGGCGGCTCTGTATCTCTGTCTCAGTTGCACCAGTAATGATGGGTGATAAAGATCAGGAAGTGAAAGAGCTTTGTGAGTAGAGGGGAAGTATATAGATATAGTGGTTTTGAAAAATTGCTAAAGTTCACTCTGCTTTGTAGTACTTTAGCTCCATTTTACTGAGCTTCATAGGTGTTTAATCACAAAGATTGAATTTATGTGGGGTTTTCTTAAATAAATTAATGAGAAGAGCACTTATAGAATAGTGTCTGGCACATAGTAAGGGCTGCATATGTTTTGCTGTTATCTCTGTGATTTGTGCTGTTAAGTTAAATCAGTCAGTTAACATTTATAGTAACCTACCTGGTCAGGCACTAGAAATACAAATAATTAAAGCAGTCTTTCCTCTTTTTGAGCTTATAGTTGGAGAAGGACACACACAGACACAGACATACGAACACAGACACACACACAGCGCTTTGCTTTTAATACGCTGCAGTAATGTTACCACCAAATTTTGTGTATTTTAAGTATCTCCTGTGTGGAGTACATCAGATGTCATGTAGGTGGAGTGAGATCTTTCTGATCCAGACGGTGGTGGCCAGAAAATGCTTCTCTGAATCAGTGACGTCCAAGTGAGGTCTCTGGGGGACTGGGGGACGCAGAGGTGGAGGAGTTGGGCAGGCACTTTAAGGAGTGGTTCTGACTGCCTGCAGCATAAAGCATGTACGGATTTGGAGTGTGAGAAAGTAGAAAAATAAAGGTAATGTTGCCACTTGAAAAAATTGCAGAGGGCCTTGTATGCCAATGCTGAGAATCTTGTATTTAATATGTATGGGATTGGACTTTAAGCAGAAGAATGATTCAGTCAGATTTGTGTTTTAGCTGGTCATTCTGGTGGCACTTGGAGGATGGGTCTGTGGGTGGTGTTCTGGTGGCAGTACCAGGCCGCTGAACTAGGAAATGTGGGAGGCCGAGCAGGTTCAGTAGCGGGGTGAGGGCAGGTGTGAGGCCATTCAGGTCCAGACTTGGAGAGTGTTCTCCGCACCTGCCTGGGCTGTCTTGGGGTCCTTATTGGAAGGTCGCTGCGAGGGCCACTGTTGGAAGAGCATCAGCATTCTGTGTCTGCACCTGGCAGCTCAGTGGCCTCATCCTCTATATTGTAGTGTCAGTTTAAGGGATGTTTCTTTTTAATGACATTCTCTTCTCCCCACTGGAAACATTGCCCTCTTTGTGCATACCAGCTTTCCAAATTACGATTTGGAAGAGGAATGTCTGTATGGCTGTGTTTTGGCTTCGACATTAATAAAGACTAGCTGTGAACTATACAGATTTAAATAATGACTGTAAATGTTGCGGTACGTGTCTGATAGTGGGTAACTCAGGGCTTATAAGGGTGACAAGGCAGTGGGGAGTCAGCTGTGATAGTCGAGGTGGGAAGTGATGTTTCTGGACCGGAACAGTGGTTGTGTCATGGAGAGGAGCAGCCGTGGGGGTGGTTGCCTGCTTGTTTGTTCTTCTAGCTGGTCTTGAGGGATGTCGAGTTTCCTTCTGTTCATGTGGCTTAGATGACATGATCACGATGAAGTGGGGTCACGTTCATAAGTCTCTGCAGTCGATTCGGCCCAAGTGGGTTCCAAGCCACAGCCAGAGAATATGTTCCCAGACTTCCCAGAATACACTTCCAGCTGCTCATCTTCCAGATGTGTGTGACTGTTCGCCATTTGTATCAAGGTTTTCATCCATTATCTATCTCATTTAAACCTCTTAACAAATCTTGGAGGAAGATATAATTACTAACCTTATTTTATAGATGAGGACACAAAGGCTCAGGGAAATTAAGTGACTTATCCAGGGTCACAGACAGACAGGTTTCAAAGGACAGAGTTGGAACATAAGCTAAGATCTGTCTGACTCAATTCAGTGTTCTTCACCACTCTCCATTACTCTCGTTTGTTTTTTAAAAAAAAAAAAAATTCTAAATTTGGCTTTTTTGGGGGCAGTTTTTATATAACACTTGGTTGAAAATCCAAATTAGCTTATTGTAAAATAGCAAAGGACATTTAATTTAAATAACTTGATCTTTTCCTCGATTGTAAGGTCTTTGGGTGACATTGAAGATTTTGTAGCTTTTTTGACTTCTTAGCCTGATTTTGATTTGTATGTTGGTGTCATGAGAAGACATTCGCAAGGAAATGCTTAGCTGTCTCTGGGCAACATTAATAGTGCAAGGTCTAATGAGTTTAGAAATCTTTGAGGAATCAGATCTGTGATGAGTGCTTCCCTTGGCTACAGGCTTTTTGTCTAAGCATTTGGAGAGGTCCTGCCTGACTTTTAGCAGGCTTGGAGGTTCTACATAGTTCAGTCTTGGTAAGGGCAGATGGAAAATCATTAGCACTTCTTTCCTTCAGCAAATTGATATTTCATGAAACCTGGGCTCTGATGGGCTTTAAGACAGTAAGCCTTTTACTCCTATGGGCTAGTTCACACAGGGTGCAGTAACCCCACTAAATTAAATTGTGTACTTCACTCTGGCATAGAGAGGTCACCGTGAAAAGCACTAGCTGCCAACTTACTTTACCTGGCAGTGGTCCAACTCTGTGACAGGCCTACCTCTGATTTAAACAAATTTGAGAAATATGTAAAGTTTTGGAAGCAGTTTTGCACTGATTTGATAAAAGAAACCACAAAACACTGCAGCGCAGGTGTTGAGAATGTTTGAAAGCTGATTGAGGGAAGCAGATGGCTTTAGTCAGTGGCATCCAGCCAAAAGAGCAGGTGCTGGTCATGTGACCGCTGGTTACCAGGGTAATCTGATTGCTCTTGGCGTGCAGATGAAAGGGAAGGGGCCCAGCGTTCAGCTGTAGTATTGTATAATTTGTGGCAGTTAGAGCGGAAATAAATGCTGGAAATGGAGCCTCATAGTGGGGGAGACTTCTGTCCATGTGTAGCGTAAACACTAGGACAGTTGGATGAGGATCTGTTGTATGGATTTTTTTTAATTTAAAAAATATTATTCTTTCCATGGATCTTTTGTGGACTTAAAGTTTTTAAGACACTGTGCTCTCTCTCTCTCTCTCTCTCTTCTCTCTCCTCTCTCTCTCTCTCTCTTTCTCTCTCTCTCTCTCTCTCTCTCTCTCTCTCTCTCTCTTTTAGATAATAAGAACTCTTTAAACCTAACTGCCATTTGTTATAATCTTGACTTGTAAGTTATTTCCTTATGTGGCTATTTACTGTGCTAAAATGTTAACAAAAACAAGCTCTGAGTATTTAAAAATAACTAGTTTAAGATTCTCAAAAATTGTATTCATTACAAAAATATATTTTAGGTGTGTGGTAGATACTTTATTATATTAAATACTTCTGAAACATTTTACATGACACATGCTTTACTTAAAAGCATATGGATGTCTTGGCCTTTTCTCTTTTAGTAGCTGAGGCTGGAAAAAATGTTGTTTAATGCATGCTATCAGTATACTTTTCTAGAAATAAACTCTGATAAAAAAACTTCCATAAGTTTTAAAATCATCTTTTTAATTTTCAAATTTTACTAGAATTTTAGGCTCTCTAGAAAGAGGAAATATAATTACTACTGAGGTTGTATTATTTTAAAGTTGGATAATAAATTATAATTGATATTAGAAAACTTTGGGGCCAGTTCAAAAATTGGAATGGAAGGTAACACTAAGTGTACATTCTAAAAGATTGTAAAATACAGGTTCTAAAGGTGATGGTAAACTTAAAAACTTTTTTTTTCCATAGAGTTTATTCATGTCTTTTGACTTATGTAATACACAAATCCTATTAACTTTGGACAGAAACATACTATGGAACATGTTCTTTAATTACTGAACTTGCTTTGCTAGATTTTTGTTTCGGAGACCTATTTTTTTTTTTTTTGTGGGGGGGAACTATCATGACTACCTCCCCAAATTTCTAGCATCAAAATAAAGTTTATTTTTAATTGAAAACAGCATTAATTAAAATTCTGTAGAAAAGAAATTGCTATATAATTCGTTATATTTCAAAAAAGTTGTAAAATGGATAAAAACAGAGCTGGATAATATAAAAGAGGATACCTAATAGTACTGGTGAAAAAAAAGACTTAATAGAAGTATTTATAACTATCTTCATGAGACAGAAATGATCATTCTAGTTTTCCCTCAGTTTTTAAAAAAACATACCGTGTACCTTAATGACTTGATAACTATTTCTTAATGTGATTTTTTGTTTTGGCTTGGGGTATTGGTAGGAATTTTTGAATTGTCTCGATGAACAGTTGTACTCTGTGTGGTATTAGGAGTTTTTGCATGTAATTTCTTTTTAATTAGGTCAGATATTTGCTAAAGGTCATCAATTTGCGTTTTGCCATGAAGACTTAATCAAGAGTACCATTTACCTATAAATGGCCAACACGCATTGATTTATCAATTGTCATTGATACTTTAGGGATATTAATGTGGGAAATATAAGGCGTAGGGCATGTGGAAAACCTCATTAAAAAGTGAACACTAAGTGATCCACTTTGAATTCTAGTAATAAGAAACCTGATTCAGAAGCAAGTGCTTTGAAGAAAAAGGTCAACAAGGGAAAAACAGAAGGTTCTGAAAATTCAGACTTAGACAAAACGCCCCCACCATCTCCTCCTCCCGAAGAAGATGAGGACCCAGGTGTGCAGGTAATACCATTATTCTGATCCTGAGCCTCGGTTTCTTAGCATGGGTAACTTTAGCTGCATATCAAGTACACTAGACCTCCCCTGTCTTTGTTGTAGAGCTGTTTTAAAGATGGCTTTATTGTTGTCTGGAACATTATATCCATAGTGATGAGAACTGGGGTGGGGGTGGGGCAATGTGAAATTAAACTCCTGACTTCTTTCTCATCTTTGACTCTGGGATAAGTAAAACTGAGAATCTTTATTTACTTATGTAAATGTATCTTTTGATGTTTATGTGCATGTTAGTATTAATATATTGTTGATATGTTGGTTCAGTTAAATCTGCATTCACATATCTAATTTTCTCTGAAGTTCATTGCTTGTCAGTTCTTTTGTTTTACAGAACAAAAAAAGTCAAGAAGTAATCTGTAGCTTAAGAGTTCCGATATCCGATAGTCATAGTTGAGATATGTTCATGTAATACTAAAGTTTCTATGAATGAGTTAGTGACTTTCAGAATGGCAATCCTGCAAAATTTTTCAGTTCTTCAGTTCACATTCCCCTGACTTTTGCAAAATTTCACAGCAATCAGTTGAAAAACTATTTCCTGAAATAAACATTAGGAATTTAGATTCCTGTGTGTAAAGCACACTGCATCCACTGATTGAACTGTAAGGTAAGGGACCCTTACATGTGACCATTAAAACTTATTTCCTTGTTATGTCCCCTGGAAGCATGTCAGCATGGTCCACGGGGACGGCTGGGAATGTAACCTCTGTGCATGACATGTGAGTTGTCAAGGAGCAGTTACTGAGGAGTCTTGCTGGAATAGGAAGCCAGCCCCAGAAGCTTGCCTGACTTTTTCTAATGGATCAGTGCTCTGAGCACTTCCTACCTACACCTCTCCCAATTCACTTAAAAGTTAGAAACAAAATATTTGCAGTATACAGCTCTCTTTTAAAGAATTTCAAATAGTTGTTATGCTTGTTTATTTTTGTTTTTAGTAGAACTCCTCAATATCTGTAGTTTCATAGAATGGCCTAATCCAAGAGGACCTGACAGGGAGGGGGAAGGGGAGGGGAGAGGAGAGGAGAGGGAAGATAAGAATGAGTGTGTTTTGGGTTGGTTTAGTTCTATAACTAACAAAGTGATACCTCTGGCAGTTTGGGTTAATTTTGTAATTTACTTTGATTTTACTTGGCAGTGTAAAAGATATTGGGAAGGTAAGTAGATATCTTATTTTAATTGCTTAGAGAGTTTTAAACTAAAGTATTTTAATGATTTTGAATTTAATTTTTATGCTCAGTGGCATTTTTTTCCTTTAATTGTGTTTGCTTAAACTAGGACTTTTATGACAATAGTATTTGGACAATATTAAGAGGATTTATTTACACAAGTCAAGAAAGTTCTGTTCTTTCACAAATATCGCTGATTTTTGGAAGTCTATTTGTTTTAATACAGACTCACATGGACTTTATGAAATACTAGTTTTGGTTTTTTTTTTCTTCTGCATTTCAGTTACAGAATAATTTGAATCAATATAAATGAACATTGGTACATCCTTTGTAATTGGCTGACACTTAACTGTTTTGGGTTCAATAGCTAATGCAAGCAGCGGCACAAGTCCATCTGATGTGGAAGGCAGGCCTTGCTTGATGTCTCTGACACAGGAAGTAATGCTGACTGCTGTTTTTTGTGTTTCTTCCTTTAGCACATGCGTAAAGGGGCATAGAGCTAAAGTTCTTGATTGTTGTGATGGATTTGTTTAAACTTTAGTAAATGCCATGTACTTTTAATGAACTCAGAATTGTTTCACCAAGTACTATAGTGAGTTTGTAGAAACGCATTTTAATCTTCTCTTCGGTATACCTGCTTTAACTATAAGTAACTTTTCAAGCAATTCAAGTTTAACAAGCTGACCTATGATTTTAGTGTCAGTTCAAAAGCTTTGAATTATAGTTTAAACATAATTCTTACATTTCATTTTGATTCACAAAAATCTTTCAAATAATAATGGTTTAATAGACATAACAGAAGCATATGATATAATCAATAATTACATATTGGGAAATTGTGAAAGGAACCATGATACTCAAAGTAAATGAACTTAAGATCAGTTACTATTTAGAAAGTAGACAAACATGTAACACGGATTTCGGAAAATTGAGTCCTCACTGTATTTTGAGTTTTTTTAAAACTCTTATTAAGTGACCTTATATCCATTACTAACTAACCCCATCACTATTGCGTAGATGTATAACACAAAGTTGGTATAAAGAGAGACTTCCATTATAAAAATTATATTCACCAATATATAAATGTCTGTTAAAGAAAAGCCTCTGTTTTGTTGGAGCATTTCTTTAATGTCAGAGTGGGATTTAGTGTAAAGTGGATTTATCTTAGTCTTACCCACAGGTGTTTAGTTACTTATGCTAGAAGAATATTATGACAGTGTGGCCCCAACCACGGAAACCTGATAAAACATACAGATGTATCATTAGTAACATATTGCTCCTTATGATGAGATAAAGATCAGATAAAGATGAAAATATAGATCAATCCATTTCAATTAAGTTAAATTGATATATCACATGAAATACAGATATTATGCAAATTTCAGAAAAAATATTTTTTCTGATAATCGACAGTTGGGAAGTGAGGGACGGTGACGTGGGCACAGAGCAGGAGTTATTCTAGATCAGCTTTGGGAAGAGGAAGGAAGCTGTCCAAGGTTGCTGGGCCTTGTAGCCTTTTCAGTTTCTCTTTGGAAAGGTGGGGCTAATTAATGATAGCTTTAATCCTACTAATTGCCGTTGGCATTAATATGTACCATGCTCTGTTCTTAATACTTGAAATGAGTTATGTGATCTTCGCCGTCTTCTTGTGAGGTAGTTGCTATCATTAACCCCACTCTGCAGACTTAGGAAACCGAGGTTCAAAACTTGACTTGTCTAATAGCACGGTGAGTCTGGCCTCCTCTGAACGTGGGCACTCAGCTTCAGCGCCCGCAAAGTCGAACTGCCCTGGGGAAGGGTTGAAGGTGACAGAGCCCCACTGGGTCCTGCTGCCCTTTGACCTGGAATTGGTTGTTCTAGGCAGCGCTGAAGAGGGAGGGTCAGAGGAGGACCCTCTGGGTCCTGTCACTACTCCCACTGGCCCTAGCCACTAGGAGATCTGTTAAAAAGTTGTCGCCCTGTCCACTTGTGTCAGAAGGGTGCTTGGCATGTCTGCAGCCATGACTGTGTTTAGGCTAAGAGCTCACAGTCTCCACAGTCCATTTCTTTGTCATATTATACAGAGCGTGTACTATGAGCTGCCTCAGATCCCATTTTGAGAGCAGAGATGGCAAAACCTTAATTTAAACCAGTTGGTCCTGCTTTTTGAGACAAGGCTCTGGCATCAGTCGCTCCTGACATGAGCCACGTGGTACTGTGCCTGTCCCTCTTTCAGTCTCCATTTTGGACGATTGGCCTCTCTCTGCCTGACTGCTCCAGCTTTAAAATTCGCCAGGCTTTTTAAAATGTTTATTTCATTATTCTTAGCAAAAAGTACATCTAAGTGTTAAACTTTTCTCATTCTCTTTATTTCTTCTATGTACCCTATGAACTCATCTATAGGTTGTAATCTTGCATTTGTCACTGATTTAAAACACGTGTCATTTTAATAGTTTTTTTAATTTTATTAGAACATATTAATGAAAAGGTTATTTCCTCTCCATTTATAGTTAACTGACAAAACTAATTCTTTATCAAAATGTCAAACAATATATAATTATTTTGAACAAAAGGTGTAAAACCTCTCCCTGTGCCATTCACTCTACTTCTCAGAATTAATAACTATTAATAATTTGTTGTGTGTCTTTTCAGACTTTTTATGTTATTGAGAACATACACATTACACATTCATTTTTTAGCAAAATATTCACGAGCATAAAGTAAACAAGACATACAGTCTTGAGCTTACATATTGTCTATCCACACATATAAATAGGTACACAGGTTTTTTGTTATCTTAAGTAGAGTTACAAGCTACTTATTACTATGTGTCTTGCTTTTCATTTTATTTCACAATTTATCTTGCAGATATTCTGAACATATGTTATATAGCTTACTAGAAGTGCAATCGCTGGGTCAAAGGGTCGCCATGTTTTAAATTTTGATAGATACAACCACACTGCCCTGCAGACGTGTACTGGGTTCTACTTTGACTACTGGGGTTGGTGAGGACCCATTTTTTTCAATAATCCTAGTAATACTAGCTATTATCAATCTTTTACATTTTAATTAGTGTGGTAAAAAAATTTTTTTAAAGTGAAATTACTTTTTGTAGTCATTCATTATAAATTCTGATTGGCAGTTCTTCATCTCTTTGGAAATTTTCAGACTGTTTCTTTTAGGACCGAGATTAAAATGCAAACCTTCTATTAAATGCTCCTCTGAAATATTGTTGGTACCTTGGATAATATTATAATAGTTTTTATGTAGGACTTTATGATTGCAAGATAATATAGATTATCTTTCAGTGCTTTCCCTTTTTTGGACTTTTGGTTATGGGTATACTTTTAAATTTGCAAAGGTAGAGAGAGTAGTATGATGAACCCCTATATCCATCACCCAGCTTCAGTATCGCCTTCACTTTGCAGTGACATGCTGGCTGAGTGAGGGGTAGTGTTTGTTGTTATTTCGCTTCCCAGTTGAAGCTCAGGGAGCTGGGAGTGACGGAGGCACAGCTGTCCCAAGAGGCTGACCAGACACCCACCCACCCACCTCCATTCCTGTGATATCTGTTGCCACTTCTATCTCTTATGTGATTTACAGGATTAAAGTCATCAGCTTTTCTTTAAGATTGGTTTTTTAAAAATACCCACCAAAAATACCTCACCGCCATTCTGAAAAGTTATAAAACGCACCAATGATACTTTTTAAACTCACTTTGTTGGGTTTGCATTTTAGAAGAGACGGTCCAGCAGGCAGGTGAAGAGGAAGCGATACACTGAAGACTTGGAGTTCAAGATTTCTGATGAGGAGGCAGATGATGCAGATGCTGCTGGGAGAGACTCCCCCTCAAACACCTCGCAGTCAGAGCAGCAGGTTAGCGCCCGTTTTTCTGCAGTTCTCGTGT
This sequence comes from Macroglossus sobrinus, assembly GCA_004027375.1. NCBI lineage: Eukaryota > Metazoa > Chordata > Mammalia > Chiroptera > Pteropodidae > Macroglossus > Macroglossus sobrinus. The sequence continues at coordinate 79,984 of PVKZ01000840.1, forward strand.
GCATTTATAAAGAAGGACCAGGAATTTTATAGCTGTTCAGTTGAAGCATTCATTGAGTGGAGCGGGAGAACATTCATTTATTGTTGGCTAATGTGCTGTGGGAAAGGTGTTGTTTAGCAATCTCTCTTAAAAATATCTGTTCACTGAAAAGTATTTTTATACAAGCCTGTAATGTGTAATTTGACACAAGTTTGGAGAATTAATGAATGGTCTGTGTTGAGGAAGAGCCAGAGCTAGGGTGCAAAGAGGCTGAATTTACCTCTGAGAATCCAGTGCGGTAGCTTCTGGGACTTTAATAAACCACTCAAGCTTGTCTCCTGCTGTTAGGCCCCGTAAGAACCCCTTTATGGAATTACTGCCTTGTCGTACCCAGCAGGGCATACTTTATTCTCTGTGCAATGTAAATGATGGATAAAATAGTTTGTGTAAAATATGAGTAGGATTGATTATTGTAAAGATCTTTTTAAAAGCAATTTCCTTTTCTTACCATTACTATACTTTAGTTAACAAAGTGGTAACCCTTTGAAAAGTATATTTAATACAGTTTTGTATTTTGTTTGGTAAGCTGTGCTATATTAGAGTGTTATGTAATGTTTTATGTGACCTCCATAGATAAAAGCTGCCTACAATAACAGAATGATGAGTGTATTTGCCCGAGGGGTATAGATGAGGAAAAGTTGTATTTTTGACTGCTGTCATGCAGAGATGATTTTCTCTTGGCAGCTGGAGTTTCTGAATGTTCTCTGGTTTTAGGGGTCCACACTAGTCCATGTAATTAAACCACATAATCGTGAAGTAATAAACAGATCTTCCTTTTGCCTTTGTGCAGAGTGAGATTTTTGTTCTTTTTAATAGTATTTCCCACTGACGACTTTGTATCCAGTGTTTTTAAGGGGTATGGTGGTAGACACAAAAAGGGAAAAATGTGTTTGCTTTTATACCTTAGAATGAAATGGTTTCCTCCTGAATGGATTCATCCTACTTTATTTTTTAGGAATCTGTTGATGCAGAAGGTCCAGTGGTAGAAAAAATCATGAGTAGTCGTTCAGTGAAAAAACAGGTAAGCACCATTTAGAGTGATCAAAATCTGTGGTGTATATATGACTCTTATTTTTTGCTTTATAATTTCCTTTTAAAATTTGACTATTGGAAAACAAAATTTCCGGTAATATTTCTAACCCTGTCTGATGCGTTAGCCCAATATAAATCTTTTGGATTTTCAGCACCAAATGAAATGAAAATATATCAAACAATCGGTGCTTTATTATACCATAATCAGGGCTTTATTATACCATCTTGCCCATTTAGAGTGGGCAAGAAACTCAAAAGTCTCAAAAAAATGTGTAGGACTTTCAGGGTTATAGGTTGCCTTTATCGTACATATTACTCATAAAAATCATAAGCATGAACTTACCTCTCATTTTCCTTGCCCTTCCCTACCTCCCCCCTGCCCCCCAGAAATGTGTCATTTTTGTGAGAAGGTGTTCTCTCCTACTTTTCATAATATTTTTTATACACAATGAAAATATTAATATCTTTTTTGTCACTGCAGAGATGAAATACAGAACAATTTTCAGTGTTATTCTTGAAGATAATATTACTTATTCTAAAAAGTTATTATAAAATTCATGTTGCTCTGCAAAAGTAAGCTCTAAGTACCTGTCATTAGTCTGGTAACTTTGTCATTGAGAGACACATATACTCTGTGACAGAGAATTCTAGTTACACTGTATTTTCTTTTACTGATGAAGAGTCTTGGTTTCATCCCAACCATTTCCCTTCTCGCCTAATTTGAGAAAATGCTTTATTTAGTTTGAAGAATTACAGAGACCTCCAGGCACATTTACACATTTCAGCAGTATTCAGTGTTTCTGGAAGGTGGTCTGCTTCAGATAGACATTTCAGTCTTTCAGCTTTAAACCTCGTCAAGTGCACAGTTTTCTCTTTTTATTTGCTTTCAAAGTGGATGGAAGTACAGCCTCATTGTTTTGACATGTGAAATAAGTTTTTTTTTAAAGTAAAATATTTTTAAAATATGAGAGAGAGGAATGGAAGAATTGTGGATTTAAAGTGTGATCCCAGGCTTATCAAATAGGAAACCTTTACTGTTCAAATACTACTACTGTCTAGACGTCCGAGAAAATTGTATGACACCAGTGGTAAACTTTTCGTTACCTTTATCGAAATACTGTTGCTTTTCTATTATTCAAATTCAAATTGGGCGTCAAGATCTGGAGGGGGTGTGGAGTGGCTTTTGGTGACTCTTCGAACATGAAGATTTCCTCTCTGATGAATTAAATGATAAAATCTCAACCAGATTTCCCACCTGTTCATCAGAAATGAGCACTGTTTAACTCATTAAGAAGGTTGCATTTCTGTCTCCTAATGACTCTAGTATTGTTAATTCACGCATTGTAGATATATGGTAAAATTTAAATACTTGACATGCTTTAAAGAATAATCCCCTTCACTGAATTGGAGTGACTTGTTTGAGTAAATAGCATGTGGTTTGGATGGGGTATATTAATTTTCATTCAGTTGAAAGTGCTTCAGCAGACATACTCAGCAGGTTTGGGGTTGCAAATTATAATTAGTTCTATTATTCAGAGCTACTTAGACTATGCAATACATGGGACATTGCTTTTTCCTTCTGTTCTGTCCACTCTAGGGCTTCCCCCTCCTTTTTTTTACTACCCTTTATAGATAAGTACCAACAGTTTAGAAATAGGTATTATCATTTACAGACAACCAGAGTTATCATAAGAGATTAAAAATCACTATAGTTGTATGTGAGGGTGGAGTAAACTGAGTTGGTGAATTTTAGGATAGAGAATATATATTAATGGGAACATCTCTCTGGAAGGGAAGATATGCCTTGAGGTATGATTCAAAGTAAGGAAGAGGTGTAGAGTGCATTGACTTCCTGGTAGAGTAGCAGTATTTCATGAAGGACAGTGAAAAAGTACACTAGAAAGTCATACACATTAGCAGGTCCTAACTTTTAAAATTGCTAATGTTCTTGAAGTAGTTACTTTAGTTATCAGTTTTAATACTGTTGGAGGAAAGTGTGGCAAATACAAACAAAAGGAAATTTGAGATTTCCTGTGGATTCTGGCTATGCCTGCTGTCTGTTTCCTGTTACCATGAATAATTGAAGAAGTGCCTGTGAGAAGGTGCCTTTATCTCCCCCGGCAGCATTATAGAAACTGCCTATGAGCTCTGAGAGCTGACCTGTACAGTGCTGACACATAGTGGGGATTCAGTTAATGATTTTCAAAGTTTGTTGACCTCATCACTGTAGCAGCCTAAGAAGGATAATCTGTTATGATGGAGTTGTGCAAACTCACAGAGCTCCCCTGGCAGAGCCTCCCAATTCGGCACCTCATGATAAATAGGGACGGCTCAGGCATCTATGTTGTTCTAAACACAAATAAATGTGTGTGAGACTAGCGGAAGAGATACATAGTTGATACTTGTATTTGCATTTCGAGGTAGATTTAAGAATAAACTTTTGGATTCTTTGTTTTCCACAAAAGAATTGAGTCATCCTGCAGCCCATTCTGCATTGAGCCATCTCTCTGTCTTGGGGAACAATTCAAATTGTTTTAAAGTGAATTCTGGCTATACAATATATGTATTTTAAAGAGATCGTTTTAAATTCCAAGGTGTTTGTTTTAATTTTCCTTAGCTGAACTCAGTAATGAAAAAAACAAAGTGTAAGGAAGGCAGAACTCTTCATCTCATTTGTTATGATGTCCTTATTTTCTCCCTAAGTCAACTACAATTTGACATCTCCGGTAGAGAATGTAGTAGGTTGGGCCAGAAGTAGGTGAGGTTCTTGCTTTTGTCTTATTGATACTTGATTGAAGTGTTTCTCATTATTTTGTGTATTAATAGAATTTTTTCTTTTTTATACTATAGTTGAGATTTGTTCTTCAGTGTGACTGCCCAATTTAATAATAGGATGCTTAGGAAAGGTCATTCATATTTTCATGCTATAGGATTATCATTTGCTGTATGGCTGTTTTAGAATCCAGGTGACTGAAGGAGACTATTTACTGCCTGATCAAGGTTTCTGGTTCATGTGAATGATGGAACAAGAATGGCTGAATATGTTTGGAATTTTAACTATCATATGAATAATAAGGATTTTGATAGACTAGTTTTGTAGTTTAATGAAAAGATATACACATTTCTCAAATTATTCTATGAAAAACATAAAATTACTTTAGAGGGCTGTCAAGTTTAATAGAGTGTAAGGAAGGCAGAACTCTGATTTTTTTTTATATGTAGAAATAATGCCTTGATTCACTTATTCATTGTATATGTCCTTTATAAAATGGCTTCTGAAAAATTGGGGCATTGGGGTAGGGGTTGGGGCTGTTTACAACTATCACCAGAGGCTAGTTAAACTGACTACCATTTAGAATAATTAAAATAATGCTACTGAGGGCTTACAAGTTCTCACACTTTTGTTAATTGTTTTGCTATTAATAATGCAGAAGAGGTCAGCAGGATCATATTTATGGGGCATGAAGGTTACAGAACAGTTCTATTTACAGTTCTAGGGGCAAGTAGGTGATCCAGTATGTATGGTAAGTTAAAGCACAGGCTTGCAATTTGGGACATTCAAAAGAAGTAGGCCCTGGGACAATTCTGTACCAGCTCCAGGTGCTACTAAATGAGGTCTTGGAACATGATTGTTTCCTCCCAGGCAGCTCTAGACCCTCTTGTGAGGCATCTCCACAGCAGGGTCCCAGAGGAATAGTGGGTCATGACAAGAAAATGGGTGCTAATGAGAGGCAGGAATAGAAGTTGATGGCTGTGAGTGTCAGAGCTTTCGGGGAACCACATCGAGACAGAATGAAAACCATCTCTATTGTTCAAGAGTTGATCCTGTGTTCTTTGGTGGCCACTTAGAAATTATGGGATAGTAAGGCCACTTAGAATGAGATGGAAAGTACAGTACAGTAGGAAAGATGGAGAAGAAGGGAATCAGGAAATAATAGAGCATAGAAATGATGAAGCTTGTCTTTTTACTACCCTCAAAAGACATAATTTTGGAAAACTTTCAGAATTGAAAAAAATATACAGTTAGCATCAAAAGAGTAAAAACAGTAGACCAGACATGTGAATTCCATTTTAGATTTGAATTTCATAATATGCTATGGAAAGCATCAGAAGATCCAGACTCACCCTGGCTTTCCGTTTTCTCTGGTCGTCCACTATCTTATCTTTGCTTTTCTACCAGAGTCTCTAGTTCTACGTAAAGATAACATATCTTGAAATGACTGCTGAAATGTAGGAGTAGAATAAGCTAATACTGGGGTTAGAATAAAGTAAGAAAAGTAAGGTGAGTTCTGGATGGATTGTTACTTGACTTGACTAGAATTTGTCTCTCAATTTTGAATTCCTGGTTTACATTGCTGGCTCTTGAAGGCATCAGCCAACACTTTTTGTTTTGGACAACTGAAAGGCTGGAACATAGGTTGGGTTCTAAATACATTGGTTTAAAAAGCTACTTTATGGTTATGCCCATTTACATATCCAGTAAGGCCGAACCAGATGCATTGATGGGTATTGACTACAGTCTTTAACACCGTCTTCTTGGTGATCTCTAGGCAGCTGTTAAACTTTCAAATTTAGGTTTAACCGATCCATGCTAGAGTTTCGAAGAAAAGCATAAGTTCACGACCTTTGACAATAGTTTGAAGCTTAGGGATTGAGGGAAATCATAGCCTCTGAACAGATCCTATGCTGGTCTATCATCCGGTAGAAGTCTGTGCCTCTGTTCTCTGCCGTGTTCCTACTTGCTTTAGTTTCTTTGCGGCATCTCTGAGACAGCTTAGCAACGAAATGTGACCCTCAAGGCAGGCTTGGGTACTCTTGTAAGCATGTAAAAGCAATTCCTAAACTTCTGTAAGTGGTGTTTATATTTGCACCCCTGTTTTATCTGATCAAATGTTCCAGAAGAAAATTACATATTATGACTTGTTTAACAGCCTGAAACCAAAAGGAAAAAAAAATACTGAAAGAGATGTTTAAAATGTCATGTGATTGGTACCTTCCGCATACACTACAGTCAGTAGGATTAAGAAAGATATTGATAATCTTCCCACTGAACTCTTGATTTGGCTGATATGTATCACAATTTTAATGTTACCTAAATGTAGTGTTTGGAGCGTTAATTTTATTTGACTGCTATGTATGTGAGACGTCTTGTCTGAGAGATTTTAATTGTACCATTGAGTAAAACTAAAACTGTAAATAGTGATGCACTGAAATTACAGTGTAAGAACAGGTTTGATTTTTATATGGTTTCTTGTTTAGAGTTATTAACTATATGGAGGAATAAATGTCTTTTAAATATTTTAAAACATTACAAAACCCACAATGTAAAGTTGCCATGAGGCAGCCAAAAATAATACATATGGTATTCAGGAGAGCAGTTGCTAATTGGCTGCTGCCTGAGAAAATGGTACACTTGGCGTCTACTTAACACTGTGGGTTTGGCAGAAAGCCAAATTTGGGGTCAGGTTGTTGTGAATGAAGCTGCATGTGGTTAGGGAGGAGTTAAAATGATTCATGTCTTAAAAGTGTAGCACGTCAAATAACGTGCAAGGGCCTCAGCGTGTCAGTCTTCGATCTCACTGGCCTCCGACCAGCTCACACATGCTCATCTTTACAAGAACTGCCTGTGCTACTTTTGTCACTCCTGGTTCATGTTCAGGTGGCAGTAAATTCTTACTTTTGGGATATTTTAGTAGATGGTTTTAAGTATGTGCCTGAAATTTTCTTTTGTTGCAGAAGGAATCTGGAGAAGAGGTAGAAGTTGAGGAATTCTATGTGAAATACAAAAACTTGTAAGTACATTATGATTTTTTTTTAAATTGGGGAATATATTTTCAAAGTACTAAACAATGATTTAAAAAATACTGGGAAAATAAAAACATAATTGGGAATTAAGAAACTTTGTTTTGGTTTATTTAGAGCTTTGAAGGCCATTGCTAATAACTTGTATCTTTGACATTTTATGAATTTAATTTTTCTGGAAAATGTATCAAGTGTTTAAAAGTTGACTAACTTTTGTATATAACCAAGAAGTTATTTTTGGAGGGGATAAAAACTCATATAGCGGTAGAAATGTGAGTGATGTAATATTTACCTATCATCTGAGAATGAGTTTTGCACTGCGAGGCTACCCGCCTTCCTCCCCGTGTGTGGGGTGCCAGGCACGAGACCTCCACCGTCAGGCAGAAGCCCTAGAAAACCATGACGTCACTCACATTTTGGAATGCAGTGAGCTATGATTTTGTTTATCTGTTTTTGTTTCTAATTTATATTCAGTGAACATGAATAACTTTTACAGAACCGAACTGAACACACAGTGGGCTGTTGTCCTGCACACGGGCATAGGCAGGTGCTAGGACCAGATGTACATTTCGATGAGGCAGCAGCGCCTCAGGGATCAGTATTCGTCCTGCTAAAGATGACTCAGGGCATTTGCTGACCTAAGTAACAATCACAGCAGGGACAAAAATTTTCATTGATACTGTAAACATTAAATTTACTTTAGACTTTTCAAGAGAAGGAACTCAAGTGTCATATTAATAAATTCTATAGTTCAAGGAGAGGCTTTTGGGAGTTATTGTCAAAACAGTCTAAGAAAATTCACCCTACCCTAGAAAATAAAAGTGCCGAGCCTCATGATTTTTTTCATTCTCCCTTGTTGCAATCTGCACTGTGTTAATGAACTGATGCGCTTCCGAAGTTCTGTGAGCAAAACCTTTTTCCAAGTAAGGAGACGAAGAGTCTTTTATCAGTGTTACTATGAGAACACAAGGAAGTAGAGCCTGGCAGTCAGAACTGCTCAGTAAACATTAGATGTTGTCATCATTTTATACTCAGAGCATGAGTTTGCATACATGGAAATTACGCGAATGATGTGATTTCATACAAACGTGTAAGGAGAGTGGCAAGGATGGGTAAGGAGATGACTAAATAAGCCAGAGAAAGAATTCTCTGGTAGATTTATCAAACGCAGCTTAGAGCAAAGGAGTCTAAGTAACGTTTGCCAGAAAAGGGCACTACTAGACTGACGTCTGTCCAAACCTGGGGCGCCTGACCCACAGGGGACTTCGACTCTGTGCACGACCCCAGAGGAGTGCAGGGTTCCTGCCCAGGGGCTGCTGCTAGGTCGGGGGACCAGTCATCCTTCGTCAGTCATGAGATGAGGCCAAGGCAGTTCCAAAAGATCAACTCTCCTCTTATTTCCTGACATTATTGAGCTCTAAGGGAAATTAAAATTTCCATAATTTTGACATAATATCAGATTTACACAAATATCACAAAAATAGTACAAAGAATTTGTTTTCTTTTTGTAATTAAAAAGTATCTTGTGGAAAGATACTTTGAGACTATTAAAAATGATAATGGTTGCTAAGAGGTGATTTACTTATTCCATCACTCCTAAATTTATGAGTTGGGTTTCAGCTGTAAGGAAGAGCTCTACTGTATTACCCATGTGCTTATTTATAGTAGCACAGACTTGTGACATGGTACTCTAGGGGTCATGGTTCTTCACGGTCCTGTTGTTATTGGCTTTGTTCACATTAGCCCAGGTTTGGCCAGCGGGAGCCCTTTGACTCTGGCTTCTCTCTTCTTTTGCCTTGTCCTGTCCTCCTTTGAGCACCTCTTACTTTGTGGTGCCAGTGGATGTTTCAGACTCATTATTTTCTTGTTTAAGTCCTATGGAATCGATTATTTCACCAAGGAGCCTTGGTTGTTTTCCCTAGAGACAGGGCTAGGAGTGGCGTGCATAAGCGTGTGTGGACACGGACATGCATGCACATGTGTGCATATATATGACATAAATACGTTATACACACACATGTTAATTACATAATCATACACCTCTGCCTGCCAACCTGACAACAATGGTGAACAACCATGACTTTATTTTGATACTTTCAGTTTTATTTCATCACTGTGGGTTCATTCTGTCCTTACCCCTTCCAATGTTAATAACTCCCTACTTTGACTACCAGAAACCCAGCTCTTATTCTCCATAATATATTTGCTTATTTGTTAGTCTTACTTTATACAGGAAGTGGTTACAGAATTACTAGACCATATTTCTGTGAAAAAGAAGCCTATTAACGAGTTCCTTCAGTATTTGTTTAGAGTTTTATGTCTCTAGCCTAAGGGTACAGAGGTTAAATACTTAGCTCAGAATTTCCTTGGTTAGTTCTTTTCCTCCTATGCCCCCTTTCAGTATAGTTATTTATTTGATGCTCAGTTTGGTTCATTAGTTGCTGTTTGTATTTGTATTCCATTTTAACTTCCCACCCTATCTTATTGATTTTTTTATTATTATTTCAGCTCATGAAATATTCATATGGTTCAAAAGTCAGAATTGTACACAGACGAGTCAAAGAAGTCTTATCTTCCCTTTCTTTCTACCCCATTCCTATTTGCCTTCTTATTAATCCCAGATTCATCCTCCAAAATTTTGGCATGAACAGGCATATATATATTTGACATATATAAAATATAATAACATATTTTATTTTCCCCTCTTTCTTACACACAAAAGAATTGCACACATTTGCACTTTGCTTCTTTCATAGTAGCATATTCTGAAAATTGCTTGACATCTGTTCACGGGGTCTTCCTCATTCCATGGACTCCATTGCTTGGCTGTATCATAGCTCATTTAGTCAGTCTCCATGTATGTGGCATGTAAGAGGCTTCTGATATTTTACAGCTACAGATAATATTCTTGTGCCTATATTTCTTCAAATCGTTGGAGGCCTAGCTTCAGGGTGAATTCCTGGAAGCGGGATTGCTAGATCACAAGGCCAAATATATATGTGGTTCTGTTGGATATTGTCACATTCTCTTCTACAGGGTTGTGTCAGTTTGCATTTCAACCAGTAGTACCTGAGAGCAGCTGTCTTCCCACAACCTTTCAACATAGTGTGGTTTGCTTTACACTTTTCGTGAGAAATTATATTTCAGTGTAGCATTTCCTTTTATGAATGAAGTAGAACATTTTTTTCATAAGTTTAATTAGTGGCCATTTTTATATCTTATATTGTCAAGTGTCTGTTCATGTCTTTTGCCCATTTTTCTATTGTGCTTCCTTCAATTTTTAAATATTTTTATAGAATTAGATTTATTCATCTTTCATTGCATCTAGCGTTCAAATCACAGTTAGAAAGACTTTCCCAACACCCAGGTTAAATAAAGAAGCATTTGCCATGTTTTCTAGTGCTTGCATGGTTTCATTTCCTGTGTTTAGCTGATTGATCCGCTTGGTGTTTGTCTCACGTATGATGTAAAGCGAGTATCTAATTTTATTCTTTGCCAAACATTGTTTCAGCATGATTATTAAAAAGTCCATCTTTGCCCCCGTGATTTGAGATGCAACTTATGTACTAAAGTTTCATATTTATTTGGATCTGTATCTCTATTCTAATCCTTTGTCTATTTATGAGCCAGTAGCACACTATTTTACTTATGGAGGCTTTATAGTGTGTATAGTACATCCTCTTAATATCTGGTATACATAGTTTCCCGAGTATTTTTCTTTTAATGTTTTCTTGGATATTCTTGCATTTTTTTTTTTATGTGTAAGTTCAGTATTAACTTGTTTAGCTCCATAAAAATGCTTGTTTATTTTTGTTTATGGTGTGTTACATTTACAAATTTGTGATTTGTATTTTTGGGTCATGCTATCTAAAAACCAGGATGTCTTTCCAGTTGGTTCAATTATATTTTTGTGTCTTTTAATATTTTGTGAATATTTCCTTAAATAAGTTTCACTCATTTTCTGTTAAACTTAATGTTATTTTATCTTTGTTAATATTGAAAAAAAGATTTTCTGTAACATTTTATCTTCTCAATAGTTTCTGTTTGTATAAATGGAGGCTATTGACTTCTGTATGTTAATTTTGTATCCTGCTACATTACTGAATTATTTTTTGAATTAGTTTTCTAATTGACTTCCTAGATATGATCATTATTAACATCTCAGTACATTTTTATCTAGTCTATTTGCTCTGTGTATATGTGTAGGCAGGATTTATATAAAATCATATCTGTATATTTTAAGTCCTTACGTCCCTCAGTCAATTGTAGAAAAACTCAGTTGTACCTTTGAAAATACATATTAGACATTATATAAATATAAATGACATGATATTTAACATCATAAACATTTCTATATTATTAATTATTTTTGAAATATTTTATAATGGTTGCATGGTTTCTAAAAGCAATACCTTGATTTTGAAAGAGATTCAAGCACCTCATTTCTTTTTAATGTCATCACTAGAAAGAGAAATTAATGACAGTTGAGGCTATCAGTAGGCAGGGAGAGAATGTTGGTAGAAAATAATATTGAAATACCAAACAAAATAATGTCAAAGGTACCATAAAACATTAACCATATACCTCTGAGGCTTGGGAAACAAAAAGGGAGAATGAAGATTATTCAAGTAAGAGTTAGTGAAAACACAGAATATTTTCTCAGAGCAGGCAGTGGTGAGTCTGAAGGAGAGGGGACTTGCCCATTGTGAGGACAGGGTAGACATATGGAACAAAATTCACAAGGAGACAAGAGGCGTCTTTTCAGAGCTGGAGGAACTAGACTGAGAGATCAGGAACTGGCTGGGAGCAGTGGGCGGGGGACTTTTCTCCCTGAACGCTCCAAAAGAACTAAGTTAGGTTTACCTTTGCTGTTTGAAATGTGCATTCTTTTAACTTGATAAAAACCTGTTTGTTTTTTTTCTCAATTAATGCTAAAAGGCTCAAAACATCAATTCATAATTAAGGCCATCCTGTTGTATTAATTGTTTTGTATTGAAGTATAATCCATGCAGTTATGAAAACAGCTTGTTTTTAGGTCCTTTTTTTTTTAAAAAAAAAATAGACAATAGATAAGAGCTAGAGACTTAGGACAGAAGGCAAATTTTAGGAACTATTGGCTTTTTTTTTTTTAATTCTCAAATACTAGTAATCATATTGAATGTTGCTCAGCAGCCTCCATTTGTAATTAAACAGGTTATTTTGTTAATTGTCTGTTTAGTTGATTTTTAGAATAATAAAAGGCGTATAATAAGGGATTAATTATTGTCTCCGTGTTTCAAAGTATATTATTTTGTTCTTTCAGCTCTTATCTTCATTGTCAATGGGCATCTGTAGAAGATCTGGAGAAAGATAAGAGAATTCAGCAAAAGATTAAACGATTTAAGGCAAAGCAGGGCCAGAACAAATTCCTTTCAGAGGTATGAAATACCTGGTTAATTTTCTAAAGTATTTACTTTAAAAGGATGTTCTGAATTTTAGTTCAGTAAATTATTAAGAAAAGCTAGTTTGCCTCATTAGGCATTGTTACTTGCATATTGGTAACTGGTTATTGCTAAAAAAAAATTTGTAAACAGGATATTTCTCAATTTTCCTGTTGCTTAGTCTAGAAGATACTGGTCCTTATGATATTATGTGGAAATGTGGTATGATTAAAATCTTGTAATGAATGTACAGTTAGCAGAGGGTGAAAAAAGTAAGTAGATAAAAATTCTGTTAAGATTTAGCAGGTTGAAAACTCTACAGCAAGTGTTAAGTACAAGTTCTAGGAAATGAAAGTTTATTGTCATTGGGGAATGTATGTGGCAAGTTTCTTTTGTTCAAGACAGTGCCCAATTGCAGAGGTTCACAAAACTCATTTTCACAAATGATGTGCTGTGGTAGATAAGTCGGTGTCCTACCTTTGCCTGTTTATGTGGCTACCCGTTTATCTTAGTTTACTAATTATGACGAAAAGGTAACCGTACCTAGGGCAGGGAAGAAAATCTGCATTTTGAAGATGTGCCAAGTTCCCCTCCAATATATTCAACAGTATTTAAAAAATGCTTTCACAAACTGCTTACTGGGGTCTCTTGACTTTCAATCACAAATTCAGTTTCACTTACATCCTCAAATAGATAAAAGAGAAACCTTTACATGGAAAGATTAAACTTGCTGATTTATTTGTTTTCTTCTCCATAAAGCATTTAACAGAATGTAAACTATAAAGAAGTGAGACATTTGATGCAAAATACCTGTTTAACAACCTACTTCCCACCTCCACCTCTTTTCGGAGATGGGAGGTGAGGGCAGAGTATTTTTTAAGTCATAAAATTCTTATAATCTCAGGTGACAAGTCTGTGTCTCCCTGGAATCTGATTTCTGTGCTTCTGACGGGCAGATTGTAAATGGGAGATCGGGTGGTGGTGGTTTTACTGGACATATGTCTGCATCAGCACCTCTGTTATTCTGAGTATGACGCTTCTTTGCAGCGCAGTAGCTGGCAGCCAGGGGAATGGAGATACTCGGATGTGATTCACTCCTTACATCTCGGAGAATATTTAGGTGATTCTCTGAAAGGGCAGTTTCTAAGAAAGTAATGGGAAGTTCTATTTTTAATGCCCTTAATGAAACTAAAGTTAAATGTTTGTGACATTGGGCAAGTTGAAATCATTTAGCTTCCTCTTAGAAAAAGATACTGTATGGTCTGCTGACTTTTTCTGTGCATTAGTGGCAGGGAAAAGGGGTGGGTGCTATGGAAACTTCCCCCACAGTCTTGAATCCTGGTTCTGTTTATTAAAATTATTTGAACTGTGTTTCCTGGAGTCAGATGTCTTTAAGGACTTGTGCCTGGCCCTGGCTCTGTACCCGATCTATGTGGGTCTTTGTGAGTCACCTGTACTGAGACTGAAATACTTTATCTTGCTGGTAACTTGTCAACTAGAAATCTTAAGTTTGAAGGATATTCCCTTTCTCTCATGTTTTTGCTCACTTGCTTGCATGCGCTTGCTCACTCTCTCTTTCTCTCTCTCTCACACACACATATACACACACACACACACACGTGCACACACACACGCGCGCGCGCGCGCGCGCGCTTGTGTGTGTTTGCTGTATCCCATAGATGGTCCTGGCTTTAGGTTTTCCATGAAAAGTTAGGACCACTTTTGCATTCTCTGTGTCACCTTAGGCTTCCTTATAAGTTTGCTGCAACTAAAATCTCTATTCAAAGAGATTATTGAAATTGGAGATTGCATCACATGCACAATGGCATGTACGGATTACTCGTTGAAGGATAGTAGAAGTGTTTAGGAGTAAAGTTAAGGATTTAAATTCAGCAGTGGAAGCTTTGGGTTAAGAACAGTTGTCTTAAAGAGAGCATTTGTCATCAAAACCTAGTTCCTGGAAAGTTTTAGAGTTTATGCTTTCTATGAATAATACATGCATATTGTATGACCAAATCTAGAAGCTTTTGACAAAGCCAGTGCATTAATATATTAACATTTTAAATTAACTAAATATTTCAGTGAATTTTTTGCCTCACTAATCAAATCTACGTAAAGGCAGAGGCAGTTGAAACGCATTTTAGTATTTTCGATTTTTGTTTCATAATCCACAGTTCAGAACATCCGAACCAGATGTTTTGATGGGCACAGTAGCCCAGAGAAGGTTTGCTGTCCTTGAGCCAACTGTGATTGAACAGCTTATCTTTTCAACCTGCAGTTTAGGGGGTATGAACAGTGTCTAAGTGACTTGTTACATGTCTTTGCAAAGCACTTTAGTGCAGTTATAGTATTGATAAATTAGTCTATGGGAATACATAATAATGTGACTTTTGTTTTTAACTTACTTGACTCTGACTTTTTTAAAGTATGGCTTCGTCTGTAATTTCTCTTTGAGCCATATTCTGTTCTTTTATATGAGAAACTTTGCAAGTGAGCATTATTATTTAACTTTTGTAAAGATTGTTAATATGTTGGCTAAATAACCCAATTATTTAAGCCTCATTTTGTTATCCTTAATACTTTTAGTCAAATGATCTATGTTCAGTATAAATAATCATTAGAACACAGATTTAATAACACAACTATATGCAAATGAGGCACTAATATTGATTGGCAATGACAAGTAAATGTCATTAACTGTTCACACTAAAATATGAAATTCATTGGTTTCAGTGTTTTCAGCTTTAGAATAACATTCTGTGAATGATGCTGTTAGGCATCCGATGACTCCAGTAGCTATGAGACTCCAGGAGCTCTTCCTGTGCGTGGCCTGACTCTGCGTACAGCAGGCTATAGTTTCACAAATGCTAACTGCATTGCATGCCATCCGCCTTTTGGATTGCTCATTAGTGAATTGTAATTTCACACTTCATTTAAAATATTCTTAAACATTCTCTCATAGTAAAAAGGTTTCACACAGTAATTAAAAGACACAGTTAACAAAGTCTGAGAAATCTGATTTCCTCATGGGGAATGATTTTGCTAAATTGTAGCATTTCAATTATTATAATAGAATTTGCCAGATAGAAATTTTGTTATTGCTGTGACCCAAAATATTACTGCCTGGTGAAAAGTGAAATAGTGTTTACTCTCAGGAATTACATAAACATTTTAACTTTTTTTTTTCCTTTGTGCAGATTGAAGATGAGCTTTTTAATCCAGATTATGTGGAGGTCGACCGGATAATGGACTTTGCACGTAGCACAGATGACCGGGGAGAGGTAACAGAAGATCATTGGTATTCAGGGGCAGTGACTCACACAAGCTTATGTGTGTTGATGGAGAATGATCATGGAATCCTAGATTTGGTCCTGGTCAGAGCCTTGGATCATGGCTCACATGGTCTAAATTTAACTGAAATTTATTGACTTACTGTTAGTTTTATGACCTGATAGTGCTAAATGTGTTTTCTGTGTAGTCTGAGAGCTTTTTAAAATAAATCAATTTTCAAAACAAATACACTGATATTTTGAACAATGCCAGAATACGATCAATAAAAAGAATTCAGTACATTTTGGTATAAATATATTATGTAGCACAACTTTCCCTTATGTGATTAAGAGTGCCTTGGTAGTAGAGAGTTCTGTGTTATTTAACATTGGACATCCTTGGCAAGGTTGGTGAACTTCATTTAATGTGGTGCACAGAAGATAATATAAAGACCGTATCTGTAACATAATGTTTTACTTCTCTAGTTTTGCTTACTTTTACTTAAAAAAAAAAAAAAACCTGTCTCATGGCATAGTACTCACATATACAACAGATGATTTTAACATAACAATCAGGTCAGTGTGCCTTAGTCCTGAAATGAAGGTCAGCAAACTCACGTGTTTTCTAGAGGAAAAGACAAAGGAAATCCCACTGTTCTGCAGCACCCCAAATAGTTTGCTCACCATTCTTCCAGCGCTTCCCTGTCTTCTAGAGCTCAAACACGGTGTTTTAAAGCAATTGTATACAAGCAGTGGCTCTCTAAGAGAAAGGCAGAGGTCCTAATAAATTCCAGCCTGTTTCTCATTCTTTAAGAAACTAGTCAATTATGTAAATATGTAAATACAATAATAATTTCCCATAAAAGTCAGACACCTGGTGAGTGCATTGCACAGATAAGAATAAGGCTCAAATTCAGCTGTTATTTATTAGCTAATTCTTTATACTTTTTGACTTTTGAATGTGATTTAGATAAGAATTAATTTGTCTGATAATACTTAATAATATTATTTTCTTTAGACTTTGAGACTCTGTAACTAGGGCCTATTTGGTCCTACTTTTAAAACTTTTACCAACTCAGTCTTTACTGTCACCGGGGTAGTGTCTATTGATAAATGAAGTAGAGCATGTTTTCAAACCTGTATATATACATGTATGTATAGTTTTCGGTCAATTGAATTTAATTGTGATTTATTTAAACCTGGCCCAGCCTGTGACTCACTATCTGGTGAAGTGGTGCTCACTGCCTTATGAAGACAGCACGTGGGAGCTAAGGCAGGACATAGATCAAGCAAAGATTGAAGAGTTTGAGAAACTACTGTCCAGGGAACCGGAAACAGAGCGTGTGGTAAGAATTGGCTGATGCTAGAAGACTTAATTTGAAAACAGCACTGTGGTAAGGTCTTTGAGAAACCACTAATGGGATTTACTGTATTTGAAACAGGAGCGACCTCCTGCTGATGATTGGAAGAAATCAGAGAGTTCCAGGGAGTATAAAAACAATAACAAACTCAGGGAATACCAGTTGGAGGGAGTAAACTGGCTACTTTTCAATTGGTACAACATGTACGTAAAACAATCTTTCCTTCACTTTAAAAGCAAAGTCTATATTTCTTTTCCTCTGTAGTTATTGAAAAGAGGACTCAGATATAATTTAAATAGCATTTTAACTTTCTAATAAGAATTGTAAAAAATAGCAAGCATTGGAAGTATGCTTATTACCTGTTTATTCAACAAATATTCAGAGATTCATAGAAGTATATATATAATTATTATTTCTCAGAGGATTTTCTTTGAAAATGTATTTTTTTGAATCTAAGAGAACATCTAAGATAGGCATTTGTGAGTATAAAAATATATAATTTGTGAAAGCAGTGACTAATATCTGCACTCATTAAACTTTCCTTGTTTTACTTCTTTTCCAAAGGCGAAACTGCATTTTAGCAGATGAAATGGGTTTGGGAAAAACTATCCAGTCCATTACATTTCTCTATGAGATATATTTGAAAGGAATCCATGGCCCTTTTTTAGTCATTGCCCCATTGTCCACAATCCCCAACTGGGAAAGGGAATTTCGTACCTGGACAGAGTTGAACGTGGTTGTGTATCATGGGAGTCAAGCTAGTCGTCGGACCATTCAGTTGTATGAAATGTACTTCAAAGATCCCCAGGTAAAACATCATAGGTGGTCTTCCTTATGTTTATTACGTGCATTTTAAGGCGTTGGGAATTAAAATGGTCTCAGTGATTTGGGGAAAAGATCAATATTTTGCAAGATTGAGAACTTTGCTTTAGATTTCTTACCCAATTTGTGTTTTTATTATATTTCTACATCTCATGATTACGGCTCTTTATTTTTATAGCTTTGGTCATTCTGATTATTAGATTAAAAAATGAAATGAAGTTTTTTTTTACCTTGGATGGCCACTAAAAACCATTTAACATGTTGCTATTCTGATTGGCTTTCTTTGTAATATTAAGAGAAAGCGAAACAAACAGTGTTATTCATTATGCCAATAGAAAGAGTCATGTTGTACCATTACGAGAAGTGAAAAACACTAGGCATGTAATATTGAATGGCATACATCCAAAGGGAAGAATTTATACTTTGGCTCTTAGTAGTAATTACTTTGAATTTTTACTTATTCTAGTTACCTGTATACAATTACTTTGTGATACGATTATAAATGACACGATGGAGAAGGAAGAATATTATGTGCTAAAATAATTTTAAGCTATAGGTAGTAAATGGAAGTCTTACAACTGGAAATAGGAAATTCTATCCTAAGTGAGGTTTTTTTCATTTTAGCACTTTAAAAATAAAATATAAGTTTCAAAAGTTTTAAAAAGTAAAAAGCTTTAGAAAGTGAAAAAGTTTTTTTAAAAGTTAGTTTGTTACATAATCCTTTTGGCCTTTCACCTTTTGTCATCTGTAGGCTGTGACTACACTGGGCACACTTAGTGGCACTTAACTGTTTGTGATCTGTAGGGAAATTGGATCAGAAATTTTACTAACAATTTTCTAACTTCCTTAAAAAAGAAAGGTTTTACAGCCTTGTTATACCTTAACAGCTTAAAACCTCCAGATAACCTTAAAAACAAAATCTAAATGTTACCTAGATAGAGCTGTTCTCAAAGGGGTTGATTCATGTCTTATTCATCCTCAAAGCTGTTAATGTAATTTGTAATGCTACATAATAATGCAGAGTTGTTCTTGTAGGGTCGAGTGATAAAGGGGTCCTATAAGTTTCATGCCGTCATTACTACCTTTGAGATGATTTTGACTGATTGTCCTGAGCTGCGGAATATTCCATGGCGTTGTGTCGTCATTGATGAAGCCCACCGGCTGAAGAATAGGAACTGCAAGCTGTTGGAAGGACTCAAGATGATGGACTTGGTCAGTGATCAGTTGGTGATTCTGTTGAACCTGAACAGAATTGTTACTGACTTAGTGCTCCCGCTGCTCTGAATTTGACTGGTATCTGTAAAGGGTGTTTGCAAAACCTGTCAAATATTGTGATACATCTTCCTGAGCTTTCAGTTACTCAAAAGTGGCTGCTGTCTTCCTGATTTTTACATTGTTGGCTGATATCTCTGCACAGTTGTATCACAGCAGAGTGTAGTCATGATATTTTCACTGAAATGATTTTAAACTGTTAGTTCTTCTTTTTTGTGTGTGAATACCGCCATTATGATCCAGTTATGCTCCAGATCTCGCAGGTTTTGGCATACTGGGGCCAGTAGGGCTTGCAATTGCAAGTTGTCATAATCTGGCCAATATCTGGAATTGATCCAGTTTATGCAGAAGCTCCAAAGTTTGGGGCATTGTTTTGATCTGCAGTGTTAGACCACACCTATCCCACATTCTTCCTGCTTCCTAAGAGATGGTCAGGTCTTCCTGATTAAATTTTTCTAGAATTTTCTTCAGTGGGAGTATCATGGGATAATAATACCTTGTAGAAATGGTAGAATTGAGTTGATTTTTCGTTCCAGGCTGTTATGTATGTGGTTTCATAGCATATGACATGACCTCAGTCATTCTCAGGCTTCTTTTCACTCTATAGTTTACGAGATGGGTTTTGATCACTTGTTTTTACTTTTAATGTACGTTTTAAAAGCAAAGTTTTTGTCATTTAGTGTGTCTTGGATATTTTGATAAGTTTCAAGAGAGTACAAAAATATTTTTTTAATCCTTTTAATTTGATGTCTAGATTAATTTGATCTCTTGTTATTTGAGAGTTTGAGATGGGAAGGAATAGTCTATTATTTTCATGGCCATAAATTTTTTACTGACAACTGAAAAGAACACTTTAAAGCTTTCTGTTGTGGCGTGTTCTTGAAAGTAGCTTCTTTATTCCTAAATTAAGGGGATCAGATTAGCCAGCTATTCTTTAAGTAAAAACAAAACTTAGTTTTGTTAAAAGGAAAAAATTTTCCTCAATTATTCAATTTAGGATGAGATTTCCCTTTTCTTTTTCCTAGTGAATTATTATTAAAGCTATCCTAAGACTTTTCTCAAAACAGTTTATATCATTCGATGGCCAATCCACAAAACAAATTAGAACACATAAAAATGATGAATGCTCTTGAAGACGTGTGTAAGCATATGGAAAAGAGAAACTTATGGCTGTTTTGGTCTCTGCAGGTGGTACTCTAGCATTATGTTGAAGTAAGCCTGTATTTACAGGTAGCCACTAATGCTCATGAAATAGCTAACTATATCTTCTGAGTAGGGCCCCATCCTCCCAGTGGTCTACATAAGGGACAGAGCATCATTTCTTGAAGGTTAAATAGTCACCCAGCTGAGTTTATTGAAGTTGTTTTCTATTCTTAGTCCGAAGTTTCTAGGTGGGAGACTGTTCTATTGGTAAGCACAGATTAGTTGAACTCTGTCAACAAACAATCTAATTGTCATTGGGAGACTTCAAAGGATTTTCTTTTGTTTACAGTAACACTTCATTAATAGATTAGAATCTGTTACTCAGATAATTTTTTGGTTACATATTGCAATGTTTTCTAACCTTTTTACATAATGATATGTATAGAAAATGATAATATTCGTATGGCACACCGGGTAAGCTGAGAAGGCTGCCCACTGCTACAGGTAACCAGTCCTGGGCTGCGGACCTTCACAGTCCTTCCAACTGCCTCAAGGACTTGGCTTAGCTGTAATGAATTCAGGGCTCACCAACTGGGAAGCTTGATTAGCAAATGAACAACATGTTTGTTTTTCTGATAATCAAGAACCTTTATCTCAGAAGAGGTGTTTTCAAAATGGAATACACATAATTGTTGTTCAGAATTAGAATATAATTGTGTTTGTCCAATTCTGAACAGGTCATTGCCTGGTTTTTAAATCCTTACTTTAGAATAAACATCATCAGAACTTACACACTTGCCTTTTTATTATTTTTTTCCTAGAATAAGTCACAATGAAAGTAGCAAATAATAACTGTATCTAGCTATGGAGCAGGTCATAAGGAACTGCTATTACCTGCATCAGACTCAGGTGAAAATGCACCTGATGAGATCGTCTTCAGGTGCATTCTTAGAAAGGAGAGAGCAGAGCGAGTCTTCAGCTCTCCCGTCAGTGGAGATGCTTGGGAGATGATGTGCTGAGGGATGTTTATGGTCTTCACTGTCCTCTGCAGGACCTCTGGGAAGCAGAGTCATCTCCTTGTTTTTTTCTAGCAAGGAGGGACCTTCTCTGGAGGTGGTAGGAGTTCTTCATTGATTCCATTATCTCATCTTTCATTGTCAGGAGGCCTCACACAAATTAAGAGAGTCTGCTGAAATGAAAGTAAATGGACATCACTCCATCAGAGCTAAAAAGAATGGTAATGTTTTCAAGCCAAAAGCCTATCTGCTGGCATAGCGGAGGTTGGAAGTGATAAGCTCGATAGCCGAGTCTCTCACGTGATGCTTTGAGATAGGTGGTGTATTAATCCTGTGTTATTTCATAGCTACCTGCTTTCGAATAGAAGCCTGGTTCTACTCCACTGCTCACATGAAACCTTATAAAAAGTCACATGTGTAAATGATCATTTGGTGTAACTGGCTTTTTAAACAGCCTTTGAGGGGAAGCCACATAAAAATGGACTTTCTTTCCTTTTTTCAAAAAAGTTTATTTTGAAATTAATAAGTTAAAAGACTTTTCCTGACGTATTTGGTTAGAGGTTCAGGATTTAACTCAGTAATAAAGGACATGAGAAACTGGGAAATGGTCTTCAGTCTCAGTGTAGCTCCTCCACTGCAGTGACTCTTCCTAAATTTGTGACAGCATTTTTTTTTTTAAGTCTTGGATAAAGTAACTCAGGACTTGAGTAGGTTGGGGTTATAGCCCACATTACCCACCAATACTATTACATATCAAAAAATCTCAAATTGATTTGCAGACTCTTCACTCTTTATGAATAATGAGTCTGAAGATGATGGTGGTCCATGTATCTTCTGAATGAGGCCTCTTTGTTCAAAGGGGAGAAAAGGAAGAATAAAAGCAAACCAAACTGCTTCCCCTCGCTTTCAAAGAGCTTCATTCACAGATAAGACATAGTAGATATTAAGAAAACTAGCACGTCCTTAGTTATATCATTCATCCTAGTGTTTACTGAGCATATACTCTCTGCTTGGCAAGCAAGTCTTGTCAGGTTCCAAGTTATGTCAGAATATTGCTTCTGAACCTACTAGAAGATATGATCACTTTTTGAAATAGTTTCTAAAGCTAGACTGTGTATCAGATGGCCAAAGCGACAATCTAAGGCCGTTGAGAGTAATAAACTCACTATCGTTAAGACTGATCACTGCCACACAACTCCTCCATGTTGGTATGTAGAAATAGAAGAATAAGGGTACAAAGAATAAGGAAAGCTGTCTGGAGAGAGAGCTCGTAAACAGGAAGAATTGTTTTAAGAACCACCTAACTTGGTTCAAAGAGACAAAGTTAGAAATAGCATCTGTTAAAAAAAAAAAAGTGATTGTGGTATTTAAAACCAAGCTGACCTCTTTGCTAGTTCGACATTTTTGTAGAACAGAATAGTTTTTTATGTGCTGTTGCATATAGAAGAACTTCTTTTGTCTCCAACATGAGTCATGCAGGAAGCAGATGGGGAGACGAGAGTGCTGTTGATGTAAAGAACAGAAAGAGTTGTATAAGCTTTATCTGAGTCTAGGGATTTTAGGAAAAGTCTTCAACTTTGGTGGGGAAAAAGCTTTGAGACTGAGGGGGCTCATGAAGCCATGGCACTGAAATACTGACCTCATAACTCCAAGAAGAGATGAAATGACAAGACACATTGACAGCATCTGCACAGTTTTAGAGAGGCCCCTCCACATATGTATCTGAAGCAGAGACCATGTTTTTTCTTTCTGAATCTCCACTTTTGTGCCTAATTTCTATACTTTACACAGGGAGGGTGCTGCATTAATGTGTAGAAGTAGGAGCACGGTTACTGAAAAAGAGGCTTTGGTTTTCAGGAACTGTTTTTGTTACAATCTGATCAGTTGCTTGTCCTGTATTCCTGTAGGAACACAAAGTGCTGCTGACGGGGACCCCACTGCAGAATACCGTGGAAGAGCTCTTTAGCTTGCTTCATTTCTTGGAACCAAGTCGCTTTCCTTCAGAAACCACCTTCATGCAAGAATTTGGTGATCTGAAAACAGAAGAACAGGTACTTATCTTGTCTACTTTGGATTCTAGTCATATGACTGACGATTGACCTATGAAATGGCAAGGTTTTAATATTCAACTATTTAAAAATATAAATTATGTAATTTTTTTCTCTACCTAGTAGATATGTGAGCTTTCTATCCCCTTTCCTTCATACACTTCTGTTATGAAAGATTAGTGCCTTCATACTATTAGTGGGCTTTGACAAATGAAAGTGAATGGTAAATAAATAGGATAATAATGATTTTTCATGTTAGATATATTTTAACATACAAGCAAATCATGATACCAGTATTTACTTAAGGTCCTTTTTTAGGTGCAAAAACTCCAGGCTATTCTAAAGCCAATGATGTTGCGACGTCTCAAGGAGGATGTAGAAAAGAACTTGGCCCCCAAAGAAGAAACTATTATTGAAGTCGAGCTAACAAACATTCAGAAGAAATATTACCGAGCCATCCTGGAGAAGAATTTTACATTTCTTTCCAAAGGTGGTGGCCAAGCTAACGTACCTAACCTTTTGAACACTATGATGGAATTACGGAAGTGCTGCAATCATCCATACCTTATTAATGGTAAGCCTGGCCATTTGTAAACTTATTTAATGACTATCAAAGCACCGGAAATCCTTTTCTCCCTCCAGACTGAGGATTTTATGGGTTGTAGTCATTACTGTATCCTGTCGTCTGACTGTGAGTGTCACTGGCTTCCTCTTCTTTGTGATGCCTCCTTGTGTAGTGGTGCCTGCTGATCAGTGAAGCAGAACCTCACCTCACCTCACCTTTCTCTTGTATCCTGGCATCTATGTCTCACCTGATGAAAAGAGGCATTAGTGCCCCATGGCTAAAAACCACTGAAAGTGCTAACAATTAAAGAGAAATAGCCCTTGGTGGAGATATTCTTGCGTGCCCTCTCCCTCCCTCCTTCTCTCTGTATGTGTGTTTAAAGCAGAGAAGTTAAAGAGGAACTTTGGTTGGAGAAGGCAGCTGTCTCAAGACTTTGTAGGAGAAAATTCCTCTCAGTCTAGAGACCTTTAGCACCTATTTCCTAAGAATGAGAGATTATTTTAAGGCTTGGCTAATAGTTTGTCCCCGTTACTGATGAATGCTTTATGATTTTCACAACTAAATTGATAGTGTTATATAACCGATAGGAGTAAAAACCTGTATTATATACTTGCAGAAATCATTAAAGGAATTAATATTTCATGCCTGTGATGTGTAAGATACTCTGGAGAATACAAGAGCCATCGGTTCATCAGGATGGAGCTGAGGAAAGCCGTTAGCAGTGGCGTTGAGACAAGCCCATATGGGTGGGAAGGGTTTTGCCAGTCGGGGTTAGAAGAAGGAAGGGCATCATGCTGATGCAATAACCCGAGCAAAGAAAAGGAGGCAGGAAAACAAAGGGGAACTCGCCCAAAGTGTGAAGTACATGGGAATAACCATGGAACAGTGAACCTGGACGTACTGGGACCCTGCTGTGAAAAGCCTTACATGCCCGGTAGTGGAATTTTGGCTTGAGTCTGTAGATGTTGGAGAACCACAGCTGAGAAATGATTAGAAATGTGATTCCAGATGATTGATCTGGCAACATCCTATAAAACAGATGAGAGTCAGGAAAGACAGACAAGCAGAACAACCAGCTAGGAGGCCATTGATGTGGTCCAGGCAGGAGTTACTATAGGTTAAGATAAGATGGTGGCTGGCTAGTTGAGAGTACTTGTTCACAGTGATAATTGGCCAGCGAAACAATCAGCTTTTTTCCAGGGGAGCAGGAACAAAGCCTGGTTTTGTCTTTATCACAATCCATGAGGTTCAAGGGCAGCTAATTTAAAGAGTTCCTAATCTTTCCTTCTTTCATAACTTACGTGTGGATCAGCCACTTCAGATCCAGAAGTTCCTGTTACTAAATGAAAAATGGCCCACACCTGGAAGACAGCCTCAGCGTATCACCTAAGGTCATTACCATGGTGTGACATCAGTGAATTTCCTTTTCAAACTTTGCGCTTCTGCTTTGTCTTCTAAAGAGGGTATCATGTGTGGTAATTATATGTTTAATGCTGCCAGCCTGCTAAGCACCATGTGTTTGAGAGCCTGTACGGCCATTGTGGTGAGTGTCAGCCAGCCTGTTCCTGAGTTGGGACTGAGGCTTTGAGCCATCAATGGTATAAGTAAGGGCGCATGCACGCACACACACATGCTTGCATTTACTATCTGGTAAAAAAAAAAAAAAAAAAAAAGAGGAAATCGTAGCCTCCAAGGGGAAAGAAAAGGCATTCACAAAAGAGATTAAATGCTGCCAGCAGGATGCGTGTGGAAGGGATGATCTCAGCAGCGGTTGTTAGATATTCACTCCCAGCTTCATCAAGTTTACCTTGTTTGGTTACATGCTAATTACATGCATTGAGCATTGCAAGGGGGGAGTTCCCCCAAAACACAGCTGGTGGGTTTTATATAGCTGATTGCTCTCCAGGGTCATCCTATATGATTCATTGTTCTCCAGGAGGCTCTTAGGACTTCTCAGGCTTGGATCGGTGGCAGTTGTTTTAATTGGTCACACCTCGAGGTCAGCTTTTCTGTCCTTACAAGTTACGAAGTGTCTGTTAAGCAGGTATGCTTATGTGCCTTTATGATGGGAAATTATAGTAAAAAAAAAAAATCTCAAGCACACACGTGCACACACACACACACACGCACGCGCGCGCGCGCACACACACACACACACGGGGTTAGGACTCCCTGGATAACTTAGGTAGGCATCATGTTTCACAGAGCTTGCTCCAATCCAGCACTGCCCATTCTCACCACAGTCTGGAGCGGAAAGTATTCTGAAGCCAGCTCAGCACGCGTTTATTGAGCAGATACAAGGATGTTTTTAATTTTAGAGGTCACGCTGAAATTTGTATTGGTGGTGGCAGAGTAAAGCAGCCCTAGTCAAACTAAAGTTCAGTTCAACAAAGCACATTTCTGTAATTGTGGAACATAGAAACAACTAGTATATGTTGAGGCTGGAAACATAAGCAAAGCAGAAGAAAAAAAAGAAGTGATGGCAGAACCCAAATTGCACATACATGAGAAATATTTTAATGAGTGTTAACAGCAGCGCTTAAGTGCTTGGAACGACAGTATTCGGTGCACTGTGAGCACTTGGTCAGCGTTGCTAGTCAGCGTCGTGCTTGCTAAAAGTTAAGTGGGTGGCGTAAATGGAGTTACTATTACTGTTAGAATAACAAGCTTTGTTAGAATAGGGTGTTTGACTTTACATCCCTATGCAAGAGTAAAAATAATGTTGAAAACTCGGTCAAAGCCCCCTAATGGTTAGGGGTGACTTGAGTTATTTGTTGTTAGTGTTGGGAATGGAGGAATGTAGACCATAGTGGGCAGAAAGGAAACAAGACTGAAGCTTACATGATAGAATGAGTTTCAGAGAGAAAATGGTAACTTTTTTCCCCTGGTAATCTTCAGAAGAAAATAATTTCTTGTTTGTTTGTAGCTAATATAGCTAGACAACATTGCGGTATAGCAGTGACTATTGAAGTGGACACAATTCCACACTTATTTCAAGTTGTCTCTTTCTCTCTCTCTCTCTGACACACACACACACACACACACACTTTTAAATGTAGTACAAACAGTCATTTAGGGCACTGCCAACAAACTACGTATTTTGGCTTATGACCTATTTCCAGTTTGTTTTCTCATTGGTATTTACTATCTAACATCGAGGTAAATCTAATTGCTAAACTTCAAAATTTAACTGTGGTATCAGAAAGTAAAAATTGCCTTCTTCCCCAATGCCTTCCCTCAAGTCTGGCCATAATAAATATAGTATTAAAGGAATCATATAGGAAATACATATGCTGATATTTTTAAATGAAGTAGTATTAGTATAAACTGGTTGGCACTTTAAGAACCTGAATTCATAACCAAGAGCTGAATTGATTAATTCAGCAGTAGTTTTTGTCTGGTGATAAAGAATTTATTTTATTTTGGCTATTTATAAGATGATAAATTATTGGTGACATTGAAAAAGCAAAAAAGTTATTTTTCTCATCTCTGAATAAATTTAAAATGAAAAAATTTCCACTAATTTGACGGAATTATTTGTTTTCAATTTTTTTACTAAAATGACTCAAACACATCTGATTTGTCAGAATAATTATTTCATTTTTGAAAACTTCATTGACCATTAACTTGTTTTTAACTAAAACACTACATTTTGATTATGAGCTATAATCTTAATAAATAATCTTAAAAAATAACTACCCAAATATCGTTAAGAGTGAAATCTGTCTCTTCCTGAATGCAAAGAGCTAATGGTATATTCTATAACAAAAACAAACTTTTTAAAAAGACCAAATGTAATATATGGACTTAAATCTATTTTTTTTCTATTTCCTGAGGACCTTCTTGTCCTGAATCTAGAACTTACATTTCTAAATTTTTTATTTTGAAAAACATTATTTCAGAACATTTAGGAGCTAATGCTCCTAAACTGCATTTTTAAAACCCTTTCCTGGTAAACCTTTTGCCTTTTTCCCCCACTTAGAATAAAATCTTGAATATTAGCCTGTTATTCATGTGGAAAAGGGACTGAAGCATTTTTCTGCCGTCCCCCTTCATAAGAAGTAACAGTGTGCTTTGCAGAAGGCCTTAGTGCCTGGTAAAGACATTAAGTGACTTTAATCTGTTCTCAGTAAGATTCTTTGTTGATTAATAATTAATAAGCTATATTTCTGCATGTGACCATGTCATAACTTAATTTTTACAAATGCCCTTAAAATGGAAATAGGATGGCACTTTTGCTGCATCTGCTGCTGTTTGCAGAAGTTCTGTGTGAGTGGACGTGGAGGCCTAACTAACCTAAACTTTTTAAAACCCTTTTGAGGTTCTGTATCCTCATTTCATATCCCCATCTCATGTATAGTAGTAATTAGTGCACATGTTTAGAACCAGTGGTAAGGAGAATAGTTTTCTGGCACAGTTTAAGGCTGGGAACCAACCCTATTAGATGGATTTGTTTGCTTCTGTTTTATGAAGAAATAGGTGACTGTGTCCCTCCTTCAGGAGAGGAGCTGAGCGCAGCAGTCATGCCCTGATTAACTCCAGAGGTGGGAGGAGGCCAGACCGATGCCGCATAATTCCAGTTAAGCCACCTAAGCAGTGGAAGGAAGCTTAGCCTGCCGCTTCCTGGATAAACATGTGTTTGGGGTCAGGGGAGGAAGCAGTGAGGAAGACGCCATTCTCCTGAGCTCCTCTCTGATGCACTCAAGTTCAAAAACAAGCAGAAAAGGGCACAGAAGTTTTACACGAAACAGAGTTTGTTTTGTTTTATTTTTAAAATTTTAAGAGCTTTGCATAATTAAGAGAATTTTTGTACCTTATGAAATTATCAGATGAGAATGAATACGGAGGGAGATTTAGAGATTTCAATAGGAGATGCATGCTCAGATCCCCTTAAAAAAATCCCTAAAAGTTATCCTGAAAAATTAATTCCCTTTTGTTGCAGTCTTTTTACTGTATCCTGCAATTTTAATCACAAACTACTGCCCTTACACTGTATTGTTAGAACCCTATCTCCTTGTTCCTTAGTTTCGGAACAGATTTTGTTGTTTGCGTTTATATTCAGTTAGTAAACAGTTCATTTCTTCAGCAATTTAGGTTCCAAATTTTCTGTAGGTATCTGGCCCTTGTCTTGTTTTTGCCACTTCTGGCTTGACAGTCTGTTGTTGAAATTCAGTTTCTACAATCAGCAAACATTTGTTTGTTGGAAAATGTGTTTTTTCCCTCCAAATGCCTAAATGTGTTGTGCTTAAAACTTTGATCCCTTTTGTACTTTCCTGGTTTTGTGTAGACCTAACTTTGAGTAAGTGGATGGATTCACGTTCATAAATGAGTTTAGTGTACCGGTTCCTACAGTTTGCAGTGAGTTTTGAAAGCAGGTTCATTGTTTTTAGTAATAAAAACCTTTTACAGTATTCACGCTATGCTGTCCAATCTCTGCAGGTGCTGAAGAGAAAATTTTGGAAGAGTTTAAAGAAACACACAATGCAGACTCTCCAGATTTTCAGCTCCAGGCGATGATCCAGGCTGCTGGCAAGCTAGTGCTGATTGACAAGCTGCTGCCAAAACTGAAGGCTGGTGGCCACAGGGTGCTTATCTTTTCCCAGATGGTGCGCTGCTTGGACATACTGGAAGACTACCTCATTCAGAGACGGTGAGGGCCACAGTACCACAGGGTAGAAAGGAAATAAAAAACGACCTTTCCCAGGGCCCTACATGGTTCACCTTGAAGTGACATTTATGATAGAGGGGATTGAGCAGGGAAAATGTGTTACGTCTTTTAAAAAAAGCTATTGCTGTACATGTCATTTATTCTGTATAGTGACTATGGAAGGACTCTGCATGATTTTGTGGGCAATTTTGTTTTCCATTTCTTTCATTTGACTAAGGGAAAACACTTCTTCCCTAATGTTGAAATTGTGTTATTTTACAGTTAGAGGTGTCAGCTGTTTTTAGGGTTTAGATGTTTCACTGGAGAGGAAGTAAAATAAAATGTAGTTTTTGGGGCATTCAATCAACTATATGAAAAACCACAGCAAAACCTATTTGCTCTGAAATTATTTCTGATAAATAATATTCTGTTAATATATGTCGCAAATCAGATTACTTTCCTAAAAATTAAAAAAACGAGTACATTGTAGCCATTTGTCAGGCCTACCTGTTAATACTGACATTTTCCAGGTACCCATATGAAAGGATTGACGGCCGAGTAAGAGGCAACCTTCGCCAGGCAGCTATCGACAGATTCTCCAAACCTGATTCTGATAGGTTTGTTTTCCTCCTGTGTACACGGGCAGGAGGTTTAGGCATTAATCTAACTGCTGCTGATACCTGCATCATCTTTGATTCCGACTGGAATCCCCAAAATGATCTCCAGGTAAACATGCGAGAAAATCTTCCTGATGCCTTTTTTTTTTTTTTTTTAATAAAGTCATTCTATTATGACAGAGAAACCTCCTGTCAAACCAATAAATTAAAGTCATGTAGTCACTCAGGCAGTGTCCCATGATACGGGCAAATGAACCAACTAGTAATCAATTTATTAATAATGTAAAAGTAATTTATTTCTATGTTAACCCTCTTCTAAACTGCACCTCTGTTTATTGGAACAGATGCTCTCCTGACAATTGAGTATTTCTTTGGTAGCCATTAATTTCCCTTTTCTTCCAGGCTCAGGCTAGATGTCATAGAATAGGACAGAGCAAATCTGTGAAAATCTACAGGCTGATTACAAGAAATTCTTATGAGCGGGAGATGTTCGACAAGGCGAGCCTGAAGCTTGGTCTGGATAAGGCCGTGCTGCAGTCCATGAGCGGACGGGACAGCGCCGCCAACGGGGTGAGCCGCACGCGCCCCTCCCGCCGTTCTCTCGGGCTCCTTGACTGACAGTGAGAAGTCCCCCAGCATCCGATTGCTCTTTAACCTCAATATTTAAGCAATATTTTGACCTCACATTTCCTTTGTTATGATCAGATTCACCCTCTTTGAGGAAAACAAAATGTTTGCGTAGTCTACAGACATTTCGGGTTTAAATTATTTTAAATATTTCACTAAAACAGGTACAACAGCTTTCCAAGAAAGAAATAGAGGATCTTCTACGAAAAGGGGCCTATGGTGCACTCATGGATGAGGAGGATGAAGGGTCTAAGTTCTGCGAAGAAGACATAGATCAGATTCTCCTCCGGCGAACCCACACCATCACAATTGAGTCTGAAGGGAAAGGCTCCACATTTGCTAAGGTGCGAGCTGAGCTGGAGGCAGGTTTTCTGTGGGAGTGCAGTGGAGTTCACGTCCAGCACCTTGTAAAGCGCTCCTGTGATGCATGCGTAATGTTTGCTTTATATTTCGAATTAAGTAATTATTAACTCCCCGTGGAGCCCCTAATGCATAAAACATTCTTTGTTTGTGTTTTGGGTTCTGTTCTATGTACAGGGCACCTGGTGGTCACCCTTGCCTCGCCCTCAAATATGCCTCCCCTGCCCCCTCCCCCCGGCCCCCAGGCTGACCCTTTCCCTGTTCCTTTGACCCTGCTCCCTCGCCTTCTTGAGACGCAGGCCACAGCAGACAGGGCCCTTCTGTCCCAATGAGCTCCCCTGTCTTTAACTCCGGCTTCAGCTCCATAAGTCGTCTCTCACAGCTTAAGTCCACAGAGGCATTATTTACACCAGCTGTCTCTGCTGCCTCCCTTTCTGCTTATTTTTTAACTTCCAGCATGTACCCCTCCCCCACATCTTTTATCAGACCAGGTCTGGAAGAAGGTCACCACTGGCTGAGAGCCCCTTCTGAGGCATCATCTGCATGCGGTTCCACCCTTCCACACCCAGGCCCACTCTCCATGTTCATTTTAACATCTTTATTGAAATGTAATTTACCACAGAATTCACTTATTCCATGCCTTTACCGTATTTACAGATGTGTGCGACTGCCACCACCTCTAAGTTTAGAACATTTCCATTACCCTGGAAGGATCCCCATGCCCATTAACAGTCAGCCCCCCCCCCGCCACCCGCACCCCAAATCCTCGCAGCCATTAATCTACTTTCTGTGTCTGCAGATTTGCGTACTCTGCACATTTCCTATAAATGAAATCATACATGTGGTCTTTCATGTCTGGTTTCATTCACTTAGCATAATGTATGTGAGGTTTACCCATAGCATAGCATGTGTCAGTAATTCCTTCCTTTTTATGGCTGAGCTATAGTCCATTACATGTCTGTATCTCATTTCCCAGTTGCTAGTGGACATTGGGGATTATTCGTTAGTTGATAGTGAAGTGAACATTTGCATACAAGTTTTTATGGTAGTTTTTATGTATTTGCATTTCTCTTGCGTATACACCAGGAATGGAGTTGCAGGGACATGTTAATTCAATGTTTGACCTTTGAGCAACTGCCAGGCCATTTTTTAAAGTGACTCTACCCTTTTCTTTCCCACTAGCAGTGTCTTAGAGTTTTGCTTTCTCCACATCCTCAGCAACAGTTTTTGTTGTCTGACTTTTTGATTATAGTCATGTATTAGTGAGTGTGAAGTGATAGCCCACTCTGGTTTGATCTGCATTTTTCTGATGCTGTCGAGTGTCATTCCATGTGCTCATTGGCCATATGTATATCACCTTTGGAGAAGTGTCTATTCTAATCCTTTGTTCATCTTCTGAGTTATTTGTGTTTTTATTATTGAACTTTAAGAATACTCCGTATATTCTGGATTAAAGTTCTTCATTAGATAACGCAATCTGCAAATATTGTCTTCTAGTCTTAATGGTGTTTAATGTTAATGAAGCCCCATTTACCCATTTTTTCTTTTGTCATTAGTGATTTTTTTGTGCATTGTCTAACTTAAGTTTACAAACATTTGCTCCTGCATTTTCTTCTAAGAATTTGTAGTTTTCACTTTTATATCGACATCTACAACTGTTCTGAGTGAATTTGTGTGTGGTGATGTTGTGAGGCAGGGCTCCAGCTCCCTCCTTTTGAATGTGGACAGTTGTCCCCGCTATTCTCCTCTGGGCTTCATGACTCAGCATCTTACTGCCTCTTTTCAAGTTCTTTCCTCAGTCCTCACAAGCACATCCAAGTTTATTATGTGCAAAGCCACATCTGTCTTCCCTGTTTTTCCACCCTC
Source organism: Macroglossus sobrinus (assembly GCA_004027375.1). Lineage (NCBI taxonomy): Eukaryota > Metazoa > Chordata > Mammalia > Chiroptera > Pteropodidae > Macroglossus > Macroglossus sobrinus. Next base: position 112,890 of record PVKZ01000840.1, read on the forward strand.
TGTGCATGCACAAGCACGCACACGCGCACCTATTTGCTCACCTGCCTACCACCATTCATGCCAAAGTTGGATGCTGACATTTTTCCTGGCTTCCTCCTCCTCCTCCTCCATGTTTTACATCCACTCAGATTCTGACTCCTTCAGTTTTGCCTTTTAAAGAACGATCTTTATTCCTTTCTGCTAGATTTGTTTTCAGTCTTCATTATTTCCTCCCTCAACTACAGTAGCCTGTCTACACTGTCCTACCCTCCAGGCTCCAAGACACAGGTGACTTTGGATAAGGTCATGTCCATCTCGAGATTATTCCCATTTCCAGAGAATTTATTGCTTCCTTGGGACAGAGTTCAGACTCTGCTAACAGGACATGCAGGGCCCTGCTTGACTTGGCTTCCGCCCGCCGCACCTGCTCGTTCCTTGGCCACTCTCCCTGACCACCCTTATCCCCAGCCACGTGACTCAGCTGATTGCCTTTCTTCTCCTCTGTGCCTTTGCACATGCTCTGCCATGGATCTTTCCACATGCTCTCTTATTCTTTGAGCTTTAACAATCTGATCTGGACATTTTCTGAAGAGTCTGTTCTGTCTTCCCAGCAATGCCTTGCCTGTGTCCCCACCGCCACCCCTGCTTGGACCTCCGTATGTCAGTTGCACCTGCACAGACTTTTTCTACCTACTGTCAGTCGTGCTGCATGGTCATCTTTTGTTTCCTGACCTGTCTCAGTCCCTGGACATTGAGCAGCCTGGGCGACAGTCTTCATCCTAGTCCCATCACTGCAACATCTGGCACACAGTGGAAGATTGCATACACGTTTGAGTGAATGAATAGATGAAAGCTGCTTTGCATTTTACCTCTGAGAAAAGCATCTCAAAGTAAATCATGTTTTTTCTCCTTTAGGCCAGTTTTGTTGCATCTGGAAATAGGACAGATATTTCCTTGGATGATCCCAATTTCTGGCAAAAGTGGGCTAAGAAGGCGGAATTGGATATTGATGCCTTAAATGGGAGGGTGAGTGAGAGGTTCCATTTAAACTCTATCTGATCCAACCCAGAGTCGCATTATCAGAAGTTGCGAATGTCATCTGTCGTCTTTTGTAGAACAACCTGGTTATTGACACTCCGAGAGTGCGGAAGCAAACACGGCTGTACAGTGCAGTGAAGGAAGATGAGCTGATGGAGTTCTCAGACCTGGAAAGTGATTCTGAGGAAAAGCCGAGCGTGAAGCCCCGGCGGCCCCAGGACAGGGCCCAGGGCTACGCGAGGAGCGAGTGCTTCAGAGTCGAGAAGAATCTGCTCGTCTACGGGTAAGCTAGACGCCTGTGAACATCAGAATTTTATTTTAAAAATAGTTGGAGTTCCTATTTGCATAGGAAAACAACGTCCGTGTTTGAGTTTCTGTGACTCCCTGTAGCATAGCCAAGCAAACTGGGCAGCACCTCTGACGGCGCCCGCTTGTTTGCTGACAGTTCTCAGAGTGGTTCAGATCCTCGTGGATCTGAAGGCGCACAGGTCTGTCTCTTAAGGAGTTATGGCAGATCCAAATTCACTTGTTGATTATTAATAACTCAGGACAGTCTCAAAATTACAAAATCTTTTTTCCTTTACCTTCACATAAAGTTTACGGCTATAGTAATCTTTTAGTATATTTTGTTATAAAAGTTTGTTAAAGGCAGTCATCTCCCTTGTAAAGCTCTTTGAACTCATCTGAACATGAACAGGCAGTCATTTCAGCTCTCTGAATGTGTTGCCTCTGAATCTTTGTGGCACCCCACACAGTGCTTTGAATGTCAGGATGCTCAGCAAATGTCTAAATCTCTAAATAAGAGTTCTCTAGCAGGCAAATTCCATTCAAATAAAAAAAAAATGCCACCCAAACAATATCTCTATTGATCTGATATTTTGTCTTTGATAAGTTTTTTTCCGGTGGAAACCATTCTGCTGATGTGGCAGATGGGCTCTTACCTGGCCTTTTTCTCTCCTGTTGGCTCTTTCCGTGGGCACACCAGCTTTTTTTCTGTGAGGCCAGACCTCTTTGTGTCTTTCAATGTGCCATACTCTTTCAACAAGCCCTTCCCGCCACCTGGAGCCAACCCCACTCCCAGCGCACAGCCTCGATCCGCCCAGCCTGTCCTGTCCTTGACATCCATTGTAGGGGCCACCTTGGCACTCTACACCAGGAAGTCTGAGCTGCACTTTCCATTACATATATGACTTTGGGTGGTTGGCTCCTGCTGCTGAGACCCACGTAGCAGCTCCTTGAGGACGGGGCTCTTTCTTTGTGTCCTCAGGGCAGAGTGCAGTGCCAGCAGGCACACAGTGAGCACTGAATCAGTCTATTTATGGAGTAAATGATGTTGAGCTAAAGTCCATCCTATGTCTCAGTAGCTGTGTCCCTCCCACTAATTATCTGCCAGCTGAGCATCTTTTCCTGTTTATTCTCACATGGCGGTGAGACTCCCCGTGTGAGCCCTTTCCTCCTTGCACTTTGCTTCCATGTTTCAGCCTAATGCTCAAAGTTGAGAATTTTGCTGGTAATTTTAGAAATGCAACAGCTTGATGACTCTTGAAGCTAAGAAGTATGTCTAGAGCATACGGTCTTTTAGCACAGCCTTACCTGCCTTCCATAGGCATCACTGTATATTGAACACCTACTTTGCACTCGGCACTGTGCTAGGATACTCTCAGACACCAGGAATCCTATGAGCAAAATTGTCACAGCGCCTTCTCAAGGCAAGCAGGTGAACAAGTAGGCGTGCAGTAAACTGCGACGGTGGCTTGACAGGGATTCTCTGTGCAGGTGTCTCCTCTCCTTTAAGACCCAACCCAGGTGTTCTCTCCTTACTTCCAAGGCTTGGGAAATAAAAGAAGGAATGCCACATAAGGTGCCATGTATAGTCGGTGCCTTGATGGGCGTCACTTATTAGCCAGGGTGAGAAGGGGTGCAGGGCATCAGGCAGGGAGGAAGAGAGAATTTCCAGCAGGAAATTCCAACAGTCCAAAGGCCTGTCCGAGGGCAAGGGCCAGCCTTCGATCTGAGGAACAGAGAAGCTCGTAGCAGCCAGAAGGGACCAGGCTGGGGCGAAAGGCAGGGCCTGCTGGGCCAGCACCGTGCTGCCCCTTGCTGAGGCCCCCGCTGTGCACAGCTCTCAGTGGGGGTCAGGAAGAAGGCAGCGGAGGGGCTCGTCCCTATCCTGAGTACCACCCTGGGGGCACAGTCAGCCGTAGCATGGGGAGGACGCGGCTTGGACGGCATCTGTGCAGGAGCACAGCGCCCGGGTGCAAGGGCACAGCACTGCATGTAGCGTGGGCTTACAACCCTAACTAGAAAGTTCAGGTTCAGCGGTGTGCCCTCTATGCCCTCTGTGCAGTTCTGTCCACAGTCCTTTCTCTTGCCCCTTTCACACGAGGCCCTGATGGTTGGCTGAACGTTTGTCCTGAGTGCTCTCTCTTGTATTTGGAACTAGCACTCCCTGTTTCCAAAGGAAACTTGAGCATGTTCACAGTCTTTCATTAATAATTGTGGCATCCCTTTGGGGTGGGTTGATGCGGCCACCCTCCTGAGCACCGCATCCTTGACCTGGGAGAAGTCACTTGCTCCCACCTCGTGCACCATGCATCTCATACGCTTGGTCACCATTGAAGCATGCAAGCCACGTCGGAGTGAAGCACAGTGTAATGTGATCAGGTCCCGCTTGTTTTCATGTCCTAAAAGTCACTGCCACTGCCCAACTCTGACCGGGAAAGCCCGTGTCAGCCCTGTGGGTGTTGCTTCTGTGGTAGTTTCACCTCGGAATGAGTGTTTTTAACTCTCAACCCTAGGGTTGCATTCCCATCACCTGATGTAAAATTACTAGTTTTGACCCAGGATTTCTTAAGTCTGTGACCTGACTGGAAGCCTAGGCCCAGATCTAAAGTGAGGCACCATATGCATGCCGGATGTTTGCTTTGCAGCTGGGGACGGTGGACAGACATCCTTTCCCACGGACGCTACAAACGTCAGCTCACCGAGCAAGACGTGGAAACCATCTGCAGAACCATCCTCGTGTACTGTCTCAACCATTACAAGGGGGATGAGAATATCAAAAGCTTCATCTGGGACCTCATCACTCCCACAGCTGACGGCCAGACGCGCGCTTTGGTCAATCATTCTGGTAGGTCTGCTTCGTGCTCTTTGTCCTGCAGGATCCCAGACACCTGCCAGGTACCCTTGTGGTGCGACCTGCACCCCATGTTCCTTGTCTTGTATGTCGAAATACCTGACTCTGACACTGTAATTGGGGTTGTAAAAAGCTGCTTTGATGACTGTGATTATTGTGATTATTATGATTCTAGGTTTGTCAGCCCCAGTGCCGAGGGGAAGGAAGGGGAAGAAGGTAAAAGCGCAGAGCGCGCACCCCGTGGTGCAGGACGCCGACTGGCTGGCCGGCTGCAACCCGGACGCTCTGTTCCAGGAGGACAGCTATAAGAAGCACCTGAAGCACCACTGCAACAAGTAGGGTTTCAAGGGCTGGTTTTGGAGAGCTCACTCTGTCCTTAAATACACACACACACACACACACATACACACACACACACAATTAAGACTGTTAAGCTGAAGTTGCTATCTTTGCACAGCCTTACTGTTTTTCTTGAATCATACCGAGTCACATGACAGCATTCCTTCAGATGACTGATTTTTATAGTTGTGCTGAAGATATATCATACAGTTTTTTAATTTTACTGTTTTAACCACTAGTAAGTGTACAGTTCATTGGCATTAATTATATTCAAAATGCTATGTACCCATCACAACTATCTATGCTTAAAACCTTTTTATGACCCAGATATAAACTCTGTACCATTAAACAATAACTTTCTTCCTCCCCAACCCTGTGCCTCGTCCCCAGGTCCCTGGCAACAACCCTCCTACATTCTGTCTCATAAATGGGCCTGGTCTAGGTGCCGCATAAGGGAAATCGTGCAGCATTTGTTTTCCTGTGTCTGCCTTATTTCAGGTTGATCCATGTTGTAGCTTGTACCAGAATTCTTTTTCTTTTTATGGCTCAGAAACATTCCGTTGTTTGGACAGACCCCATTTTGTCTGTCTGTTTATCTGTCAGTAGGCCTTTGGGTTGATGGACACCTTTTGACTATTGCGGATACTGCTATGACATTGTGGGAAACTAAGTTCTAACCAGTATGTGTTAGGGAATTATGGTTCACTTTATGTGATTCTACTTTCAACTGACTGCTTTCAGTGGAGGGACTGGGAAATTTACATGTTATTTTTAGCTTAATAATACCTCAGTTGCTGGGTTCTTTTTTTTTTTCTTACCTATGAGCTTAGAACCATATTCTTTACCTTTATTTCCAGAACTTGATTATATGTAATTGAAGAATATTGAATCTAAGTTTATTTCATCGCTTAGAGCTGTGTTAACTGTCTCCATCTTACACTAGCATCCGCACGCGTTGATTCCTCCCTTGCTCTGAGCGTGCGTGATTCAGTACCAGTTGCACAGGTCGCACTGCTGCTGAGCAGCGCTCCTGCCTCCTGGCTCTGTGCGACCTTGGGCAAGTTCCCTAATCCGTTTAAGACTCACTTTCCATGTTAGTCAAGTAGAGCTCAGCAACAAGATTTCACTTGGATGAGGCAGGATATAAATAAATATATGTGTATCTTGCTTTTTAAAAGTAGCAACTAGTATCTGAGCATATAACACTGTACCATGCCAAGAGCTTCGTGTGGGTTACATTTGAGCTGTCTCACATGTGTAGCACTATTTTATCCCCATATACCTGACAAGGAAACTGAGACTCGGTGCTTAAGGTCCCTCAGCTAGTTCAGGGACAGGGCCAGGCTGGAGACCCCAACCAGACCAGGGGGTGCCTTCGCTCTTCCCCTTCGACTTCAGAAGACTGCCTCCTCCTCCGGGCTGTCTCCCCTCCTGGAAGATAACTCCTGGAGAACACCTACTGCACCCGACCTTTCTGACTGATGATTCTTGTTCCTTTTAAATACAAAGGTGCTTTCAGGGCCTGCCTTTGATTGCTATCTTTAGATTTTGACAAACAAGTATTTTTCTTTTTGACTCTTCAAAACCATTACCTCAAACTATGTTGGTGCCTCAGAAACTGTTTTCGTAGTTACTGCTGAAGCAGAATAGTTCTCCCTGAAATCCTGCCCCACTTACAGCTGTTAGAAAACTTGTTTCCTTGTGGTCTGTGTGAACTTGGGGTCAGTAGCCCTCTGAGTTCTGGATTCCGAGCAAACCCTAAGTGAAGTGGTTGAGTGTGGGAGCAGTGACTCTGCTTCCCAGACCCCAGTGTGGCGGTGGTGGTTTTTAATTTTCTATTCTAACGTCAGTAACAGACTTTTGTAGAGCACCCTCCATAACTGGTGTGTGCGATGTAACTGGCTTTCTTCTCACCTGCCTCCTTGGTCTCAAAAGAAGACTGGCAATGCTCTCCATCTCCTGTCTGGGACAAGCAAGTGGTCTGGTTGTTCTTCCTAGTGTTTTACTCTCTGAGATTCCTCAGGATCTGAAGTGAGGCGGTGTTATAAGTGGTAAGAGAGAAAATAAGACCCAAATTGAGGACTTCCTAGAAAACAGCTGGCCAGATAGTGCTCTTCAGAAGTTTCAAAAGGCAAAGGCAAAAACAGAGGCACTGTAAAGGAGGTGAAGTGGACAGAACAGTGTAATGCCACGTGTGCCCCAGACTGTGTGCCAGTCCAGAAAATGGTCACTAGTGCGATAGCCAATGAGAGGTGAATGAGGTCTGAGGTCCCATCCTGTCCTGTCTGACTTCACAGGTGTAAATTCCTTCGGGTCACAGTCCATCTCCCATACACCTCGTCACCCTGCCAGTACCGCCTGTGACTTCCACAGGGGCACTGAGCTTGCCAGTAGTGTTGGTTTGAAATTTTTCCTCTACAAAAAAGATGACGTTAATAGTTAGTTCATAAAAGTCTCCATGTAACTAAAATTCCTCCCATACTAATAAACTTTACCTCCCACCAAATGAAAGAGAAACTGTTAGGATCACTGCCACTATACTAAGTTGTTGTGAATAAGAGAATCCAGCCCAGGCTGGGAGGGTATTTCCTCTGTAAGTTCTCAGAATGGGCCTGAAAGCTCCTCTCTAACCAGAGAAGACAAAATGAGCCAGCAACAGAGACCCATGTTGTCACTTTTCCTTTGGCCGGTTTGGTGGCCCAGCCAATTTTTCATCTTACAAAGAGAAAGAAATCTTTTTTTTTTTTTTTTTTTAAAAGAGTTATCTAGAATGAGTGCTTACCTTGGAATGTATTCAGATATTTGCAGCCTCACACTTTGCCTTTCTAGAGCCAACACTGGCCAGGAGAAGATCCTGGTGGAGAGGGAGGAGTGTCGTGGGGTACCTACTTATGCGTGATCAGGAGCAGTCTGTTTTGGTGAAGCTGTCCCTACTTGTCACTTGATATTTTCAAGGACAGTTGCTACATCCTGAGAGGCAGCGTGAAGTGGTGGAGTCAGAGGCCTAATTTTGAGTGGTCCACGCTCAAGGTGACTGTGACCTTGGCTATGCCACTTGTTTCTGTTAGCTTCAATTTTCACTTTTGTAAAATGGGAACGGTAACTTTCCCCCACTTCATCATAGGGTCATTGTGAAGCAGAAGTGAGCTGGTGTAGTGACTGTGATACGTTGGTATCATCATTTACTCCTGGCCAAGGAGGCAGCACCCAGGGCTGTCCAGCAGGAGACACTGGACTTGAGTACACAGAGGCCTTTGGGATTTACCTGATGGGCTTTATTGAAAGAATTGTGTTTGAAGCCATCAAGGAAATCCAAGAGAGATTAAAAATCTGGTTCCTAGAATTCCAAGGTTTTTAAACACTGATTCTTTGAAAACGACTAAGAACTTCAATGAATTTGACATATTTTAATCTCCTTTGCAATGTTTTATTATTTTTTTTTAAGCTACAACTTAGGCTTCCAGGTAGTATAAACTACAAGGAATAAAAAACGTTTAATTAATATTCCCTAAGGGAGAAGAGCGAGGGCCACCCCTGCCCACCCCCATCGCCATCTTCCTTTCTCGGAAGCAAAGTTGTATAATCTGAAAAACCTGACATTCCATATTGAGGGTTTATTGTAAGGTAGTAAAACCAGATTTTATATCGCGTTTATTCCTACAACTTCTGATGTGCTTCCAAAAATGGTATTAAGGCAGCAGCTGAGGAAATTTTATGAGATAATGAAGCAGAACAGTTACTGAAAGCCATCTGCTCAGTTGTTTACAAACTTGCTTCAATACTTCAGAGGCAATGGTAGGGTACGTGTCTAAACTTCACAAGCTGCACTAGGTAGAACTAAATGAAGTGCGCCTGGGCTGGGCTGAGCTCGGTCCCTCTCTGTGCAGTGTGAGCGGTTGCCAGGCAGGCCTGTTGGAAGCCAGCAGAAAGCACCACACAGAGGTGATTATGTGCCACCATCTGTCACGCTTCAAGCCTACCATACAGCATGGCTAATCAGCCTTGGCAGGATGATGGATGAACAGCAGCAGCTGCCAAAAGCCACTGTTGGCAAACAGTCCTGAAGTTAAGAACTTTTTCCCCCCTCCGTCTTCCTCTCCAGGGTCCTGCTGCGTGTCCGCATGCTGTACTACCTAAGACAAGAAGTTATAGGAGACCAGGCTGATAAGATCTTAGAGGGTGCCGACTCAAGGTTAGTGCAAGCGCACGTTGGTTTTCTATCTCCCCGTGATAACCCGGGTGGTCAGAGAACATTGTGGATTATGTTTCAGAACCTTCATAAACTATTAGTAGTAGCACATATCTTTTTTTTTTTTTTTGCATCTTGAATTCAGTGCTTGTCCTGTGAGCTTAAGGATGTGATGAGAATCGGGAAAAGCTTGTTTGTATATATGAGTGTACATACAAGGAGGCGTGAACTAAATCGCCGGTGTTTTGAGATGACCTTTAAAATGGGACTCTGGGTGATAAAGTTTATTTCTGGTCAAGGGGGAAAGTGACTGACTTCTTCCCTTTCTCTTAACCTTTGCTCATTCCTCTCCACGATGCTCAGGTGCTTACTGTGGGAAGGGGCCTGTGAGTGCGTGTATCATCTTCATTACGTGGAATTCTTTTTAATACTGGTGTTTGTGTTAAGTATTACGCAAACGGTTGTCTTTATAGTGAGGCCGATGTGTGGATCCCTGAACCTCTCCATGCTGAGGTCCCTGCAGATTGGTGGGATAAGGAAGCAGACAAGTCTCTCCTGATTGGAGTATTCAAACACGGTAAGTGACGTTTCTGTTGGACCACATCTTGACCATGTGGCTTTGTCTTTATTTAGAGCTCTTTGCATACTCTTTTCCAAAGTCATAATATTAATGAGGATAGTTCCAAAGGACTCTTGGCGTTTACCATTTTTCTGTACTAAAAATCTAATATGAACTGTAAATATCAGATGCTGTTTTTGAATGTTTGTTGAGTATTTGAGAAGAAAACATTTCTTTCTTGGCTGTAAATAAAACCAAAACCATATTTGTTTTAATAATAGCCAAATTGTCCTATAGCTCTCCCTAAACTTTGCCTCCAGCATGGCTCCCCTTGCTGGCTCTGCCAACCCGTGTCAAAGTGGACGGTGGGCTTAACCTCTGCTATTAATCTGTACAAGTGCCTCCTGGGCTTTGTTCCAAGCAATATTTCACAAATGTCAGTGCTGAGAACTCTCGGCTCCCCTGAGTGGGATGCAGCCTTGTTAACTTTGAAAGGCTGGGGATGCAGAACTGGCATGATATATACAGTGAGCGATTCCTGATTATAATCCCAATTCTCTGGGGGTCGCAGAGGTATTCTCAGCAGCCCAGCCTGACTAAAGGGGAGAATGATGGCTTATAAAACCTTTCATGATTACAGTTTGGCTTGCGGCTCTACAGCAGTTAGGAGCGGCGTGTCGTAGTACACATCCTAATTGAATTGTGCTGTTCTGCCTGTGTACTGCAGCCGTGTTTTGTGAGCTCGGCCTAAAAATCATTTTCCCGCAGTGCACTGTTGGGATCTGCCATTTCCCATCTAGTCAGCTCGGGCAGTCAAAAAGCAAATTGCAGTTTGAAAACCATAGAGGGAATGGTGTCATCTTACTGACATGCATCATCCTAAACCTAATCAGACAGGTTCGCTGGCCTCGCGAAGACAGGGGTTTTTCAGCCGGTGGTGCAAGTTCCTGCAGGACTGGAGCTGCTCACCAGGAGAATGGGGTGGACGCGAAGAGCCACTGCAGGGGTCAGGCAGGGACATTACGAAGCCTTTTAAATGTCAAGCAAAATTAGATCTTCGGGAAAATAGGATCAAAAATCTTCCCTGTCATCTTGCAGTTATTCTGAAGCTGTTTTAGTAGTTGAGAGCATTCTGATAACATCCCTGAAATGTAAATTGGCCCCCAAAATCTGCCCTGGAAATCAGGGTTTCATAGAATGCTCTACTAAAATCACGTTCTTTTAAATACAACATAAATGATAATCTCGATTGAGAAATAGAGTTCTTGTGTCGTGGTAGCGTGTGCGTTTGTCAGTGACAGGCCTCTCTCTGTTTCCGTGTATGTCTTCTGTGGGCTGCTGGGGCTGGTGCAGGCTACGAGAAGTACAATTCCATGCGAGCTGACCCCACACTGTGCTTCCTGGAACGAGTCGGTATGCCCGATGCCAAGGCCATCGCTGCCGAGCAGAGAGGAACAGACATGCTAGCAGATGGCGGTGATGGGTAAGAAGGACATTCTAAAATTTTAATAAACTTTATGTCAGTGTCACATCTATTGGTGGGATCCAGTTAGTTCTTATACTGGGCTGCGCACTATATTGCGCCTAATTTGAACTTGGCGATGTTTTCCAGTGCAGTCCGTTTGCATATCGTAACGATGATTTAAATGTGGTGTATTATCTGGATAATCTGAAACTCATTTGTCTTTTCCAAATGATGACAGTCCCCTTCCTCCCACAGCTCCCCTCCCACTACTGCTGCACTTGTAAACATGGATAGAGTGGCTTTGGATGTTGAACTCAGAATTAAAAGTTGCATTAGACAGATTGTTACTCTTCCCCAAGTCCCCTTCACTCACTTGCTTATCAGTGTGATTTAAACATTTTAAAATATTTTCTATAGGGGAGAATTTGATAGAGAAGATGAAGACCCAGAATATAAACCAACCAGAACGCCATTCAAGGATGAAATAGATGTAAGAACTCAAGTATATTAACTTTTACAGCACCAGCAAAATATTGTATGCCCATATAAGACTTGTTAAACTTTATAAATAATGGCTTAGTCTTTAAAAGATAGAGCAAAATGAAGCCCTAAATTAATATAGTACTGTTTCTTGCTTTGCTTTCAAGGAATTTGCAAATTCTCCTCCAGAAGATAAGGACGAGTCCATGGACATGCGTGCCACAGGTATGGCTCCGTAAGCTCGCAGAGCAGAGCAGAGCAGACACGTGTGCAGGCAGTCACGTGCCAGGGACCTCTGCTGCTCTGTGACAGTGCCTCTCAGTGTGTTTTCATCTACAGTGACTCATCTCTTTTGTGAATAATTTTAATTCTTCTTTTTTGTTGGTTTTTCATGATTTTTTGGATTAAAATAATTTGCGTATTTGGTTTATACCAGTTAGAGAAAACTTAAGCATCTTTAGAAATATATCTCTTAGGGATTGGGCATTTGCCAAATATCTGAATGATTGCCATTTCTATAAAAAATACTGACCTTTTGCCTAATGTAAAATCATTAGCTAACAATCATGTGATCTTTTTTTTCATTCAAGGTTATTATATTACAAGAGAGGACACTTACAATGTAGTTCACGGTATAAAGTATGTTTCTTTACGTAAGATTGATGTCAACTTGTTTTCTCTCTTATGGAGTTAAGAAAGATGCGGCTTCTAAATTTCATGCTATTATTTCTTATTTATATTTTAAAAATGAGGACACTATGATGCCCTTTCCCACACTGTCATTTGAATGTTAATGAGTCATCTTGTTTTGATGGAAAATCCTTGTATAGCAAGATTACAGCTACTCATTTCAAAAATATTTTTCCACTTCCCCAGGCAAGCACAGTGAGAGTAATGCTGAGTTAGGCCAACTGTACTGGCCTAACACCTCAACCCTGACCACCCGTCTGCGCCGGCTCATTACTGCCTATCAGCGCAGCTATAAAAGGCAACAAATGAGGCAGGAGGCTCTAATGAAGACTGACCGGCGGAGACGGCGGCCTCGGGAGGAAGTGAGAGCGCTAGAGGCGGAAAGGGAAGCTATAATATCTGAGAAACGGCAAAAGTGAGTTTTTTCAGGGTTTTACTCAATCCCTGGTACAACCCTCTCCTCTCTGCTCTTTTATGCCTGCAAGAGGCAGGAGTCACACTCAAGATAAGAACCGTCCAAACAACCTGTCTCTCCACCCCCAAAATAAGTACCCTATATTATGTTTAGGGCAAATAAACTTTACGCCTTTTTACTCGAGTACTGTTCAAGCTAATGTCTTCTTTCCAATAGGTGGACCAGAAGAGAAGAAGCTGATTTTTACCGTGTGGTATCTACTTTCGGGGTTATTTTTGACCCCATGAAACAGCAGTTTGATTGGAACCAATTTCGAGCCTTTGCCAGACTGGACAAAAAGTCTGATGAGAGTTTGGAGAAATACTTCAGTTGTTTTGTGGCCATGTGTAGGCGTGTGTGTCGAATGCCCGCCAAGCCAGATGATGGTAGGTCCAGCCAGTCACAAAAGTTCTATACCGAAAGGCCAGTAAAGTGAAAAATAAGAAAGTGAACAATTTTAAAGCCTCCTTTGGTTTTTCCCAAGCAAATACGATTGTTCTCATGTTTTCAGAACCACCCGAACTCTCCATGATCGAGCCAATTACAGAAGAGCGTGCATCAAGAACCCTGTACCGCATCGAACTGCTCCGGAGAATACGAGAGCAGGTTCTTCACCACCCGCAGCTGGCGGAGAGACTGAAGCTCTGCCAGCCGAGCTTGGACCTGCCGGAGTGGTGGGAGTGTGGAAGGCATGACCGAGACCTGCTGGTGGGTGCCGCTAAACACGGGGTCAGCCGGACGGACTATCACATTCTCAACGACCCCGAGCTGTCCTTCCTGGACGCACACAAAAACTTCGCTCAGAACAGAGGGGCAGGTGCTATATCATCCCTGAACCCACTGGCGGTTGGATTTGGCCAGGCTCCTGCTGTCATCTCATCTGCTCATGTTCAGGATGAAAAGGTGATGGGACAAACTGAAGGCAAAGCGGAGGAGTCTGAAAACGCAGCGGCCCAGGACAAACCCGAGGTGAAAGAGGAGGAAGAAGAAACCACCGGCGGGGAAAAGGACAGTAAGCAGGACTGTGAGGCTGAGGCTGGAGCCGTGAAGAACGAACTGAAAGCTGTGGAGGTCAGTGCGGACATGGGGCCCAAGTCTGTATCAGAAAAAGGTTCTGAAGAGGATGAAGAGGAGAAGCTGGAGGATGACGATAAGTCTGAAGAATCTTCCCAGCCCGAAGGTACTGCCCAGCCACGCAGGCCCCTCTCCTGCCACACTGCAGTTATAGCCTGTCACGTGACGAGGGCTCTGTCTTTGTTTTTCAGGGGTAATTAGTGTACGTTTTCTTCCGAGAAGGGATGCTATCAGGTTGTGCTTAGATGCATGTTCTGCTCTGATGTGGCATGGAAACGTATTTCCAATGAGTTAAACTCTCAGAAGAGTTTTATGGACACAGCAATTTCTGGATTAAGGATACGGGTTAACTTTATAGTTGCAGTGTCTTAAAAATGCCAAGTGATTTTTATTTGGACAATTAAATATGGGGGAGAAGTGTCATCCACTGAGTATATACTGGTAATTATTTTAAACAAATGCTTAATTTATTTAGTTTTAATAAAAGAGCAAAAGGTAGGACATTAAAAATAACCAGTGTTTCCCTAAGTCACAGGGAAAGTCACTTGCGCTGTACCAGGCACAAGTAAAAATAAGGTGTATCGTACTATTCTGCTGGAGCTGGAACTTTGAGCTTAGCCAGTATGTCAGCCCTTTTTCCTACACGGAGGGACTTGGGCTCTTGAGTCAGAGACTTGGAAGTCATTCAGCCCCCTCTGAGGTTTCCCTGCACAGTGTCATATGACCAGCAATACAATCTTCTTAAGCCTCTGCTCGTTCATCTATAAAATGGGAATAACCATCTCCATGAAAGGGCTGTCACAAGCTTTAAACGACAAGGTTATAAAGTGCCTAATACCATTCTAGCTCTATTGTAAGTACTCCATAGAATGGAGCACTGGTATTCACATTTTTCATCATGCCCTTTCTAAACTTCTTTTTCAGTGATGTTCTGGTCGTGACTAATGCACATTAACTCATTTCTCAGCAGGAGCTGTCTCTAGAGGGAAGAATTTTGATGAAGAAAGCAATGCTTCCATGAGCACTGCGAGAGACGAAACCCGAGATGGATTCTACATGGAGGATGGAGACCCATCGGTAGCTCAGCTTCTTCACGAGAGAACATTTGCCTTCTCATTTTGGCCCAAGGTCTGTGGGTTTTATGTTGTTTTGTTGACCAAAAAAGAGTGGGGGTGGAAAGTAAACTTTGACGCAGTGTATGAAGACTGTAGATTTTTCTCATGTTTTAAAGAGAGATCTGGAAAATCCCAGAGAAAAAAGTCTGTAGAGCACTTTTGTAATAGGATAGGAAATGTGACATGAAGGAAAAATAATAAGAAATAGAACTATTCATAAAGATCGTTGGCTCCTTGAGGAGGATTTTCAGATTAATGATCATGTTGTCCACTATAGTTTCTGAATTATTGTTTCAACAGACATACCCTTTGGCAAAATAAAATGTGTGGACTTTTAAAATATGTGTTTTATCGTGGTAAAAACACATATCATGAACTTTATGATCTTAACCAGTTTCAAGTGCATAGATTAGTAGTCTTTCATATATTCATATTTTTGTGTAACTGATGTCCAGACCTTTGTATCTTGCACAACTGAAACTTTATACCCATTAAACAACCTCTTTTTGACGTACCTCCCCTTCCCCCAAAGCACACACTCCTGGCTACCCCTGTTCTACCTTTTGTCCTGCAAATTTGACTACTTTAGATATCTCATACAAGTGGGATCATACAATAGTTGTCCTTTTCTGACTGGGTTATTTTGCTTACCGTAATGTTTTCAAGGTTTATCCAGGTCGTAGCATGTGACAGAACTTCTCTCCTTTTTGGGGGCCAAGTAATATTACATTGGATGTATAGACCACATTTTCTTTATACATTCACCTGTCGCTGAGACTTTTGTGTTCCTAGCACCTCTTGGCTTATTATTGTGCTGCTGTGAGCCTGAGTGGACTAATATCTCTTTGAGATCTTGCCTTCAGTTCTTTTGGACATATAATCAGAAATAGGATTGCTGGGTCACGTAGTAGTTCTCCTTTTGTTTTCTGGGGCACCTTCATCACACCATCTAAAATCCTACCAACAATGCACAAGGGGAAATGTGTGGACCTATAAAACTGTGTGTTTTAATTTTTCTTAATCTCAAGTAGAACTTTCGGATTCAAGGCAACTTCCGTACTGGGAAGCCTAGTCATCTTTGCTCAGGGGAGGGTGGGCTGATAATCCATTTGGTCCAGTACAATGCAGTAATTCCAAATATAGTTCTCTTTAACCAAAAGCAAACTGGAAATTACTTTTTTTGGCTAACTAGCATAATTTTATAATTATATCCCTGTGTAATTTGAGTTTGTTTCAGGGCAGGAAAATAATCATTGTAATCACCATAGTGGGGCTATCTGGTTTAAAATAAGCAACATAAAAACCACTGCAATTGACTCATCCCTAGTCTGGCCTTCCATAGTGTGAGCTGCTTAAGAAACAATGTGAAATTTTTAACTGAAGAGTGCAGTAGCGAAGATGTCTTTCCCTCTGCGCACCCTCCGACTTTCCCGTTGTGCTACCCGCTCTTATCGAGCATAGAGAAGAGTTCCCAAGATCGGTCAGGTCTGTTGTAGGAGGCACTTTCAATCTATGGGAACTGGGTCTAAGAGCTGTAATTAGAAATTTTTAATGTTCATGCTTCAGTGAAATTTGAAGTGATAATAGGTGGGGGATGCAAATTGACATTCATTAGGTGTTCCTAGGTTGGTGCCCATTTCATAATGCTGAACTTTATTAATAGTGACGCTAATGATGTCCCACTTCCTGGGACAGACTGGGGTCCCGCCGGTGGATCTGAAGCACCGGAGCGTCGAGAAGCTAAATGCAGGGTTTCATTGTTATCTGCTGACATTCACCAACAATTCTTCAGCTTGACTAAAAGCTACTTTTAAAACATGGGGACATTTTAGAGGTGCCAGTAGTGCAATGTTTCCTGATTTGTGTGATTCACTGTTTGTAATTGAAGAACATTAGGTTTTCTGTATTGGGGCTACCTTAGGACTCTCCACCATGGCAAAGCACTTTGGGTGGATGCTTGTTTCCTTTACTTTTTGCCCACCAATGACTTTTAACCTTTTATGCTCTTTAGTATCTCAATGGAAATATTTATCTAATCATTTTCACCAGGTCTTTGTTACAGTTTCATGTGACTTTTCTTCTCCCTCTAGGATCGAGTAATGATAAACCGATTAGACAACATCTGCGAAGCAGTGTTGAAAGGCAAATGGCCAGTAAATAGGCGCCAGATGTTTGATTTCCAGGGCCTCATCCCTGGGTACACACCGCCTGCCGCCGACAGTCCCCTGCAGAAGAGGAGCTTCGCTGAGCTGTCCATGGTCGGCCAAGCTGGCATCAGTGCAAGCGAGGACCTCACGAGCTCCCCTCAGTTGTCGAAGGTAGGCACGAGCGCTTTGTTTGTGCAGTTTAAAGTTCTCCAAATCTCGCGTTTCCCTGGTCTTGCTGAGAGGTATGGCTGCTGTGTCCTCAGCCCTTTTCAATGTCATGAATGTTCAGTGCCCTAAGCTTCTTGTCTTTGCATCTGAAAGCCAGCCCACGCAGCTGATGCATTCAGGCTCATTGTTTTGTTGGGATTTTTCAATAGGAAGATGCCCTTAACCTCTCTGTCCCTCGCCAGCGGAGAAGGAGGAGGAGAAAAATTGAAATCGAGGCCGAAAGAGCTGCTAAGCGGAGGAACCTCATGGAGATGGTCGCCCAGCTCCGAGAGTCCCAGGTGGTCTCAGAAAACGGACAAGAAAAAGTCGTAGATTTATCAAAGGCCTCGAGAGAGGCAACAAGCTCTACCTCAAATTTTTCATCTCTTACTTCAAAGTTTATCTTGCCTAGTGTCTCGACACCAGTGTCTGATGCCTTTAAGACTCAAATGGAACTGCTCCAGGCAGGTCTGTCACGCACACCCACGAGACATCTGCTTAATGGCTCCCTAGTGGATGGAGAGCCTCCCATGAAGAGGAGGCGGGGACGGAGGAAAAACGTGGAGGGCCTTGATCTGCTTTTCATGAGCCACAAACGGACGTCATTGAGTACAGTAAGTTCTGGAGCTCACTTCCATCATGTGTGCCCATGTTGATGGCCAGGGTCCCTGTACTGTTGACGACACTGGTCTATGTTCCTTTCAGTGACATGGCCTTAAAGCTGGCTTCTTCCACTAAAATAGAATTACAATGAGCAGAGTCATGGTTCTGAGCTGGAAAATTGTGTTGAGCATTGATACAGATCACTCGGCCTGAACCAAATGTAGCTGGAGGATTTATTCTTCCCAAGATCCTGATATATTGATTACTCTTGGAAGACTAGCCCGGAACAGAAACACATCCTCCTGAGCCTTTAATTGTTACTTCCGAACTCTTGAGGTGGAAAAAGCTTCTGTTGTTAAAAATACTGATTTTTTTTGAGCCTGGCATTTATGAGATTAGTATAAAGATTTAGTTTTAGATTTAAGGTTTATACTCATATATAAAGTTAGTGATTGCAAATTCTCCTACCTCTATAACTAGACATTTAAAAAATCTCATCTGAATAAAGATCCATACCCGTTTAGGTTTGAATGAAATGTATGTGCCAATAGATTTTAGCTTTTCTTTTTTTTTTTTTTTTTTTCAATTTTAAGGAAATAAGTACAGTGTAATCAAAATTCTCTTCCCTAAACTATGTCAACCATGACACCTTTAAACATGCCCTGTAACTAATGATGGAGATTTTTCCCCCAAGAACCCGACTGCGTGAGGCCCCTTTAAAGGGCTAATTCGTGCTGGACAGTGCACGCGGGTAGTGGTGAACCCAGGTCAGGGTGTGGTGGCGCTGGGACTCCTGCCTGTGCCTGAGGGTCTAGGGACAACGACGAACTCCTCCACTGGCAGGACATAGTTCAAGAAACACTGAAGTTTGAAACTGAGGGAAGACAGTTTGTTTTGATATGATTTTTCTCATTCCATCCCTATTATTATTTGCCCATTTTCTATTTCTTGAACTCAGAGAAAGCTTAATAAAAGAGTAGGAAAAGACGTGGTTGCATTAAAGTCTAGGAATACAAAAATGGCATTTGCTGGCATTCGCCCCCGGTGGGATCTGATTAAAACAGAAGCATCCAGGGGGTTACAGTTAATGTTCAAAATTCACCACCAATGCACCAGTTGTAGCAAAGGTCATTTTTGTTGAGCATATGATGACTTTTAGAATCTTGTGAAAATATACCTGGTGATGGATCACCTGTGGCTGGTCATTCCCTAAGTTAAAATACCATTTCTAAGATGTGTGCTCCCCAAAGTTGCACACAAAGTAGCAGTTAGCCTTCCTGCTTGAAACCACTATGTTAACACTTTGATGGATTTTGTTCATCAAAAATTTTTCCTTTGTAAACATCAACAAATTGGGAGATTTCTGTAGTTCACATCTCTCTTCATTTACTGTTGTGTTTAATGTTTGAATCATGGCACTTGCTTGTTTGTGGACTGAGCGTCAGGAATTAGTAGTCATTGCACCCACTGCTATTTTCCTATTGTAGTTATAAATACAACTCTATTAAACCAAAGGCTGACTTTATTCATCTTACATATTTTAAGCCATCCCTAAGAATTTATCGATACTTTCCTGTTTCTAAGGTCACATTTAGCAACTCACCTCAAAACTCCTGATAGCGAATATGTTTTAAATTTTTTTTTTAATTGTCAAATGTTGGAATTTGGGGATTCCTCATTTGGTATTGTAGAGGGTTATGTGCATATGCATGAAGCAGAAGGCAAATGCTGACTGATCTATAAATAAATTGAGTGACAAAGGGGTATACAGGACTGCAGTGGTACTTAACGCAGAACAACACAAATGTTAAGATCTTGTCTGATGTCAGCACTCAAGCTGGAGGTCATTTTGTGCTGCCATGAAAAATAAGGTTGCAGCCACCATGCGTTCAGTGACATTGGAAGCTGGCCCTGCCCCTGTGCCAGGCTCTGGGATGAGAAGGGTGAAGACCTGATAGGCGTTTGCACTATAGAACTCGATGTTTCAGATAAACAATGTATCATAGTGGGAATGGCAAACAGAGGATGGGGGGAAACAGATGAGGAAGTTTCCCTAGAGATGGTCATATTTTAGTTAACTTTTAAAGATTGTGTAAGAGTTGGTCTTTTGAAAAGAGAGGACAGGGAGAGAGTGCAAAGGGCCTGAGGCCAGAGAGAGCCTATTGTGCTTTTAAACAAAGTTAGTGGCTAGGGGATTTGTGAGTAGGAGAGCGAGGTTCAGCAGAAATGAGCTTGGAGACAAAGTGGAATGCAAATCATGGAAGATTCTTAAATGCCATGCTAAAGAACTTGGATTTTGTAGTGAAGGTGGTGGGGATTCAGTTATCGAAAGCAGTTACATAGGAGAGAGCTGTGACATAGTGTTTGGAGCTAGGAGGTGTACATTCTAGAAAAACAACTCCACTTTAGCAGTGTAAAGGTCAGATTGAAGAAGGTGGACTAGCTCAGGGAGACCATTTAGGAATATTGCAGCAATGTGGGTGGGAAGTGAGGACAGCCTGAGCCAACATGGGAGCAGTTGGAATGGAGAAATGGGCTGACCCAAAAGATGTCTGGAGGTTGAAAAACCAGAGTTTGAGGACCAGTCACTGGGCAGCAGTGGAGTCTGGACTTCAGTCAGAGTTGATCCTATTGGTGCCGCCACACATACCTAACACAGAGTGCTGGACGACCCATAAAATCGTACTGTTCTCAGAGTGCCAGAAAGTTCCGTGTGAAGCTGGCTTTCGGAACAGTTCTTTAATTAAAAAATGTTTAATGACGTTTATCTGTGGATCCCCAAGAGAGACTGCGAGGCTGCCTTTCGTGCACATCAAGCTCAGACCGTGCTGCCCATGTCATATATTCCTGGTGGCTTGCTTAAGATCTCAAACACAGAACGCTGATGAACTGTGAATTTTCTGCCTAATTACTAATTCTACAGTGTGAAGAATGATATTTAAAGTTCCATCTTCTCATTTAAAAGCTGTTCCAAAACTGACATTGTTTCAAGTAACTTTTTTCTCTTTTTGATCAAAGATCCGTTATGCTTAGATAGTATTTTGTTGGATAGAACATTGTCAAAATTTTTCTCTCTATGTGAGAATTCAGATTGTTTTCAACTTCCTCCAGGAGGATGCTGAGGTGACCAAAGCTTTTGAAGAAGATATAGAGACCCCACCGACAAGAAACATTCCTTCTCCTGGGCAGTTGGACCCCGACACACGGATCCCTGTTATAAACCTCGAAGATGGGACAAGGCTGGTGGGGGATGAGGCTCCTAAAAATAAGGACTTAGTCGAATGGCTGAAGCTGCACCCTGCTTACACTGTTGATATGCCAAGTTATGTACCAGTAAGTGTTGTGGAGCTCACAGCGGCGGGGCGGGGAGGCTAGCTAGGACAGTCCTTTTCATTCTCCCATACAACATAGAAATCCTGGGTCCCCCTGCTTTGCTTGAATGTCTCCTTTCTCGGAAGTTTTCCAGTTTTTGTCATTGTATATTCTGCATTAGAGAAACCAGCTTCAGGCCTGTCCTGTGTGAAGGGCAGCCTTGTAGTTATTCGAAGATACCTATTATGCATTTCCTTACTTTTTCCATCTCTCCCCAAACCGACATGATCTCTTCAGTTATTCTTTGCCTGGCGTGGTTTCAAGGTGGTATCATTACTGAGCTAACACTCATGAATGCACTTTAATTGGTCTCCAGCCCAGGTCCGACCAGCACAGAATACTGTGAAGTTGCTACCTGCAGAGATTTGAACAGCTCATGCAGCCCAAGACTTTATTAGCTTCTTTTTTTAAGCACGTAACACTTGTGCCTTAGATTAAACATTAGACGTTATCTCCAGATGATTTGTCCATAAACTGTTTGCTAGCTAGCTAGGCGGATCTTTTATATATGCCATACTTACGCGATTGAATTTTTTTAAACTTAAATGTAGGGTTTTACATGTTATGTTATTGGGTTCAGCCTGAGTTGAGTTCCTGCCACTCAGGATGCCCCTCCAGCAAAGGTCCTTTTAGGCCTCTGTTGGTTCTCCTCACGCGCAATCCTGTGTCGTGGTTGTGATACCATCTCTCTGTTTATTCAAGTCACTGAGTAGAAATCAGCAAGGGTGCTAGAGAAAGTTTCCTTTAAATTTGCCACGACTTAGTTAAACATTTGAAGCAAAGACATAAGCAGGGTTATGGACAGACAAAAGTGAAAACCAATGCTGAGCTTACATGTTTGTTTCGTTCCTTAGTGTACAGGGGAAAAAAAATAAGACTTTTCCCTTTCAAAGAAAAGTATGGTTTCTAATAGTTAGAACAGTTCTTGAAACTTCCATAGTAATCGGAAATGATATGACTGTCATTTATACAGGAAAGTGTAGGTATTAAATGTAATTTTACTAAATACATATTTTTAATTTTTTTGCAGAAGAATGCAGATGTGCTGTTTTCCTCGTTTCAGAAACCGAAACAAAAACGACATAGATGTCGAAACCCTAATAAATTGGATATAAACACTTTGACAGGAGAAGAAAGGGTTCCTGTTGTCAATAAACGAAACGGGAAGAAGGTAAACGTGGGTGGGGCTGTAAGCGCAGCGATTTCTTATCTCTAAAGTATTTTATTCCAACATCTTTTATTTTTGTGAAAATCGCATTTCTTCCAGAATACATGCATATGACGTGTGCACGTATCTGTGTGTGTGTAGACGGAGGAGGGGCGGGGCTAGAACTGACGTGTTTAAAGCGTGTTCCGGTGCCTCTCCCCAGATGGGCGGGGCCATGGCGCCTCCCATGAAGGACCTGCCCCGGTGGCTGGAGGAGAACCCCGAGTTTGCAGTGGCTCCGGACTGGACCGATATAGTCAAGCAGTCTGTAAGTACGAACTCCGTGTGTCTGTCGAGAGAGGTGTCTCAACACAGCTGCGTTCCTGGAGTTTTTTTATTTTCTGTTGGCCATTAATTATTCACTTACATCTTACTCTTACCTTAAAGAATTGGCATAATACATCATCGTGTCTTGTGTAAATACATCATTAATCCATTGTGGGTTAATCAGACAGCTCTGATTTAAAATGACTGTATTTAAAAAGACAGATTTGCAGGGTTGGAGGCGGACTCACCGCAGGGCACTACCAGGTGGACCTGGTAGCCGTCTGCTGTGGGGCATGATGCATGGCAGTTGAGATCATCAAGGTTAGCTGTGACTTCTAATATTAAAATAAACAAAAAGTATAACAGTTCCACCAAAATGTTTTTCATTATTAGTTTCTTTTTAAAATTAATTTTTAATGGTGTCTTTATTCTTGTTTGTTTGAAGCATACAGTAAAACTGCTTTTCTTTTCTTTTTTTTTTTGGTGTTCAGTACTATCAGTTTTGACACATGTATAGTTTTGTGAGCTGCCACCATAACCAGACTACGGAGAGCTCTGTACCCCACCCCCCAAAAAAAATTTCTTTGTGGTGTTCTTGCCACCACCATCCCTGGCCTCTGACAACTGCAGATCTGTTCTGCACCTCTAGAGTTTCGGCTTCTTGGGGCTGCTGTATAAACAGAGGCGTAATGTATGTGACTGTTAGTTTCACCTATCACACTGAGATTCAGCCACGTGGTCGCACGTGCCAGAAGTTCGTCTCTTTTCATTGTTGAGCATCCTCCATTGTGTGGCTGAGCCCCTCCTGGCGTGTGGTCATCAGCCACGGAGGTCTCTCTGGGCCACGTATAGGTTTGGGCAGTTGTGCAATACAACTGCCATAAATATTCATGTACAGGTTTTGGTGTAAACATAAGTTTTGTTTTTCTAGGGTAGGTACTAAAATGTAATTTTAATTAAGTTTTCTGTTGCAGCTTCCTTCTCGAGTTAGTTATAGATGCAGATAACGACATTTACCTCACTGATGGAGTAGCCTTTAACAGTTTTTCTGCAACTCAGCATAATTCAGTGAACTAATGTAATGCTAAAATACAGACTTTTTGCTTTCATAAGTTTTAGCATTGCACTTTTAGAGTAGAAATAACTGCTTATGTATTTCCATTCAAATGTTAATTTTTAGATCATCACAAAGGCCCACATGGAAGTCAGGTTTTCTTTAGCAGATTTACAGCCACTGTTTGCCTCTCCATTTCCTTCAGGGTTTTGTTCCCGAGTCGATGTTTGACCGTCTTCTCACTGGACCCGTGGTGAGGGGAGAAGGAGCGAGCAGAAGAGGACGGAGGCCCAAAAGCGAAATCGCCCGAGCTGCTGCAGCCGCCGCTGCGGTGGCCTCCACGTCAGGGATCAACCCTCTGCTGGTGAACAGCCTGTTTGCCGGAATGGACCTGACGAGCCTCCAGAGCCTCCAGAATCTCCAGTCTCTCCAGCTGGCGGGTCTCATGGGCTTCCCTCCGGGACTGGCAACAGCTGCCACGGCCGGGGGCGACGTTAAGAATCCTGCCGCCGTGCTGCCCCTGATGCTGCCGGGCATGGCGGGCCTGCCCAGCATGTTCGGGCTGGGTGGGTTGCTCAACAGCCCTCTCTCCGCTGCTGCGGGAAATGCCACCGCTGCTTCTAGTCAAGAACCTGAAGACAGCACTTCGAAAGGAGAAGAGAAAGGAAATGAGAACGAAGAAGAGAACAAAGACTCTGAGAAAAGCACAGACGCTGTTTCGGCTACTGACTCTGCGAATGGATCTGTTGGTGCTGCTACTGCCCCGGCCGCGTTGCCCTCCAGCCCGCTCGCCTTCAACCCCTTCCTCTTGTCCACCGTGGCCCCGGGCCTCTTCTACCCATCCATGTTTCTGCCTCCAGGCCTGGGAGGATTGACACTGCCTGGGTTCCCCACGTTAGCGGGGCTTCAGAATGCCGTGGGCTCCAGCGAAGAAAAGGCCCCCGACAAGGCGGAGGGGGGCACCTTTCAGGAAGAAGAGAACTTAGAAGGCAGCGATGCCGAGGAGAACCTGGATAAGACTGCGGAGTCCTCCATCTTAGAAGACGAAATAGCACAGGGTGAAGAGCTAGACTCACTTGAAGGGGGGGACGAAATAGAAAACAATGAAAATGATGAATAACCAGTACCAGTTCCAGTTAAAGTGTTTAAAACTTTTGACAAGTGGTAGTCCTACTGTTTACACTCACAGTTAATGTTCATACCTAGTTTTATAAGCTGTTCTGTAACATAGTGTAGCAAACAAAGAGAAAAAGTCCAAGTCATGTTATACAGGTGTCAAAAGGTATCTCGGTCATTAAGTATTGTGCAGTGCATTATTTATTATCCCTAGGAGAGATGAAATTTGAGAGGTGATCATGTCTTTTTACGGAAACTTACATAATGCTCTGCTTTTTTTTTTTTTTCCTTTTTCTTTTGGTACCATTGGTATTATAATAAAGAGCAATTTGTAACTGAGTGGCACTAATGGAAGGAAGTGCTGCTCAAAGGAAGTATGAAGTTATATATTTAATTTTTTAACTTTAATTTTTTTTTTTTTGCTGTGAAGGTCAAGATGAAATTTACCATACATATCATACTTGCTCCCTCGTTTCCCTTTTTGACTGTATGGGGTTCCCACGCGTGCGCATCCACACACACCCACACACTCTGACAATCTCCACGTTAGTGTGAACGTCTCTGTCCTGAGGCGCAGCAATAATAAGGCAGCTGTTGAATGTGAAGGGTCCCTTTGTAAACTAACCTACTGGGAGGGTTCTCGCCAGACCGAACTACAGTTCCATTGTCGCGTGGTCTCGTAATGCACTGGTATAAACAAAATAAATAGATGAATAAATAAAGAGTGAGAGAATAGAGAATCAGGTACCTTTTTTAAATTAAAGGACTTTGTTACTTTAGCCACAAAGCTAAAACAGCATTACCTCAGCTCTAAACTAGCCTTGAAGTTTACAGACATGACTTTGTAAATGTATTGTTTTTTCTTTGTCGTGATGTCCTTTTATTTTTTTCTCTGAAAACTGCTATCATGTAAGATAAAGTGTAAATTGCTGCCAACTGTAGTAATGACGCTTTTAATAAAAGTGACCCACGATACGCAGAAACGTAGTTACAGAGTGCATTGTGCAGGGCGCTGTGCTCACGCTGTGTTTTTGTGTTCGCAGTAGGTGCAAACACAGCGTTCTGGCCTTTGTGCAGTTTCTCGATGTGTCCTCTTCTACTAGATTAGCTGTTGGTAAGAGGCTAAACTGATTGTCTTCGGATCAGGCAGGAGGAGGAAAAATCTGAAATTACCTTCACGTAATTCCACTCCAGATATCTCAACAGAACCACACACAAAAACCTCCTATTACTGAGAAGACTTAAAAATGTGAGCAGCGTCTGATAATGTGGTACACCAAAGAACAAAAGGGCAAAAGAAAAATGAGGCTTTATTAGGCACAATACCTAGGTCATTTATCCTTGGTTAATGGGTAGAAATAGCACAATGCCAGAGTGTCAGCAAGGGACACAAAGGCGCCTTGCTCTGGAGTCCCGCAGACCGGTGCTTGATGCCAGACCCTGGAGGACTCGTGCGGGAGGAGAGGGCCCCGCTTCCGCCAGCACCCACAGGCCCGAGCGCTGCGGCTCAGCTCGTGCGCCCTTGTGACCTTTGATACTCGAGGTAAAATGTAATTTGAGAGCTACTGTTTTCACCTTTTCATGTCACCTGACCAAACATAAAGCCATGTTTCCATGCAGTGCAGGAGAGGAGATGCCGCCCACACTTCCGTGCCTGTTGCCTCCCCACACAGCCTCCCCCGGGCCCACCAGAGCCCGCCCCACCTCACGTGTCGCAAGACAGACTCCAAATCCCTTTTTGACAGTGGGGTTTGCTTAATTTATAGACCAAGATGAAGTTGTACCCGGTATGATTCCGGAGAAAGAACGGCTTGAGACCCCACTTTAGAGATCCTGGGGTCACTTTTGCCCATCGCCATCATCGTTATCATCCCTTGAAAGTTACCAAGTGGACAGTGTGCGTTGAAGGAAAGTGCCTTTAAGAGAAAATCCTCTGAAATGGAATTCTTTGAATGTGGAAAATAAAACTAGATCTGCACAAAGTACAGGGAATATAAATATTTAAATAACTGAAAGAAATTTGTTTTAAGCCTTAAAGTAAGACTTTGGGCAGGGAGACCACGTTTAATAAAATGAGTTGTAAAAGGGCCTTTTAAAAAATTCTTATCATATTGAAAGTTTTCCTGCGACCTCTATAAATAGAGCATGTGGTGTGATTGTCACTGGTGGAAGATGCTAAGAACAGTGATGGTCGTCAGAGCAAAGGCACCAGTTGCGTGTGGCCAGAGGGAACCCTGAGCAGACAGACGGTCAGCCACAGGCTTTGAGTGTCCTTTGGGATTCACCTTCACTAGGCTTTAAGGTCATTCAAGTTTCCACGTTGGCAAATGCTTTTTTTCTCTCTAATGGAATTAATTCTTGATATTAGATCTTGATCTGACCTAAGTAAGAAGTATTTTAAATGCAGTGTGGTCCTTAATGCTAATTGTGACGTTTGTCGTGTGCTCGGTGTAACTTGAGCGCTGAGGTGTGAACTGCTTCCCATGGCTTTACTGCTTAATCATCACTTCTCTATGAAGGAAATGCTGTTTTCCACAAGGAAACTGAGACTTGGAGAGTTTAAATAACTGGCCAATAGTAATTATAGGAGCTGCATTTGAACTCAGGCAGTCTGACTTCAGACTTGCTTACGCTGTCCTGAGTTACTGTACTCAGGTCTCTGAAAGAAAACGTTATATAATAATAAGCTAAGGTGTTTGGGCATCTTTATCTTTACCTTTTCCCCCCGGATGCCTCCATAAGGAATCTTAAGTTGGAGGTTGGGAATCACAGGAGAGCTTGTGTGAAGGAGAGCCTGGAGTACTGTGAGCTTTGACTCAGGAAACGAGTCTAGTTAACTCATTTAAATTTGGATTTATTTTGCTCTGTGAGTAATTCTATTTTTATAAAGAAGGCAAGTTTTTAAAAAGATAAACTTACTCAAGCCGCAGAGCTAGTAAATTGCAAACCTGGTGTCTGATGGAGCGAACTCCGAGGCCCAGACCTAGTAATGTAGCTGCAAGTGTAGCTGACATTCACCAGCTTGTTTAATCGGGTGCTATGTGCTAGGTGCTGATTTAGTGGCAAGAATACAGCAATGAAAACAAAAACAGGCTAGTCCCCTGCTGTTGTGGAACATTCTAGTAGAAAGAAACAGCTGATTTACCGATTACAAATAAAATTTTTGTAGATTTGGGGAAATAATTAAGGTGATAAGGTGGTCAGGGAGGAGCACTCTGTGGAAGGAACAGCTTTGCGTGCACCTGAGTGATGAGAAGCAGGAGTCAGACAAGAGCTGATCAGAGAATGTTCTAGGCAAAGGGAATAGCCAATGCAAAAATCAAGAATTGAGAGTGAGCTTGGAAGAAGGGGGCACAGGGAGCCTGTCTTCCTGGAAGACCTTGGGGCACGAGGGCCTGGTGGAGGGCTTAGATTTCCTTTTAAGTGTGGTAGAAAGCCTTTGGAAGATTTTATGCAAGAAGGTTATCTGATCATATTCATGTTTTTAAATCAATAAGCACTGTGGCTGCAACGTGCAAGATGCTTGGTAAAGAGTCTGAAATTCTGGACTGCTGGAGCAACCTTGCATCGAGGCAGTGGGCCATGATAGAGATGGGAAGCAGTGGATGGATTTGGGATATATTTTAAAGAGATAGAGGCTTCCGTTTAAATTACCTGAGTAATTCGAATGAACTCTTCAAGATTACTCCTACTGATATATACCCAAAATAAAACCAACAGATTTACTTTTTTTTTCTTTTTAAAGAATTGCATGATTAGTGGGACTAGAAAGTTTTTCTGTTATAAAATTATCTTTTCAATTCAATGAAAATTATTTGTTAATTATCTTTAGGAAGAATTTTTAGAAAGTGTTTCTAACAGGTAGAGGTAGTAAGACTAGGTGTGTTGTTGAAGTGATGTGTGTGCAGTGAGCATCACTATCTACAGCCACCAGTAAATTTAAATTAGGAAGTAAAACAATGTAAAATGACTTGTAACAGACACTTAAAAATTGAGAAGTATTCATTCAACTTGGCTCTCTAATGAGCAATTTTTTGTATTTTCTTAGCGCGGATAAGATTTACCACAGTTTTGTAGACATTTGGTAGTAAAGTAAACTACATTTGGCAAAATAGATGAATAAAATAACTTCTAGATATTTAATCAAATGTAAGACTCCTTCAGTGAAAGGTATTTCATTATTGAATTTTTTATTGAGAGAGTCACCTCATTTGGAGATTTTCCTGGTAGGGGTTAGGATGGTGATTTTCAAAGTTTTTTGAACTATTAAATAATTTTTATGTTTTAAGGTTTTTGGTTTTTTCTATTGTCCCCACTCTTATTCTTAAATATCTAAACCCAAAGTAAAACTCCTGTGTGTACGTGTTGGCAACATCGCTCCACCCTCCTAATGGATGTGCCCATCTGTACAGGTCTTATTTGGGACCTACCAATGCAGAGTCGGATTTTACTTTGCATCTCATTAATCAATGCATGTTTACACTGAAATTTAGATGAAATTGGAAAGTAGAGTTGTGACAATTAAAATTTCAAATATTCCTTCATCTAGCATCTTTATCTTCAGAACAATTTACTCTTAGAATTTGTTTAGCTCCTAAGCTGGTTGAAAATTGCATCAGCCGAACAAAGATGGCAGAGCCCATCTCTAATCACAGACATGCTAAGCGTGGATGGAGGTGCCTCTCCCAGCAAAGGTCCTTCCTGGCAAGGTTGCCTGTTCACAAGGTCTTTGCTGGACTCCAACATAAAACTGTCATGGTGAATTGTAAGTTACAGCTAAAGGACAGCATCATAGATTTCTGAAGTATAATAAAGAGGAACACTAAGCCAAAAAATGGTTCGGGAATCTCTTAATACTCTACTCCAAGTGACTTCTTCCACTGGCCTGTGCTCGTCCTGCATTTTGATCTGAAAAGCTCCATTTCAAGATTGCAAATTAAAGAAACCTGATTCTTTTCTGCGACCAGAGCCAGGCACTGCAGTGCATCCTTTGCAACCCCAAACCATCTCAATTGCCAGCCGCAGTTCAAGAGACTTCAACTTGGGGGTTGCTGGACGACTGAACCTCCGCAGACTGTAAAGTTCATAGTTTGGGGAGTGCGCATCACATTTGAGTACAGAAACTCTTCCTGTTCAGCATGTTTCACCAGCTCTGCTTAGGAGTCAAGATGCTCTTAACATTTTAGAATTCAACATTTTTGTTAATGGATAATTAGCAGGTAATCCACGCCACACGCCAGTGTTCCTGCCATCACCCATTTACTTGGTAAGGCTGGGTCACCTGCCCAGGGGCCAAGCGGTGAGACAAGCATGCTGGAGAGAACTAGGATTTAGACTTCTTCAGTGTAAGTTGTGTCTAGTGGTGGACCATTCATGTTCATTCAGGTCTATAGTCTTAAAAACCCCAAACCTAAAATAGAATAAGCTGCAAACTCTCTTAATAACAACTGATGTTATGATCAGAAGAACAAACCAGAAGTTTCCAGAATCTCATCCTGCAAGACAAAAGTACTGGTGAAGGATGACTGAAAGTTGTTCGAGATAAAAACTTTAGGCATTTATGAGCACGCTTTACATCTGTGTTGATTTTATATCATCTATGCAACTGATAGTCTAAATAGCTTTATACGTTATTAGAGCTTATTCTCTAGGAGGATTTTGGATGGTGTAATTGCTCTGAAATTCAGAATGGCCTGAAAGGCAGCCCCAGCTAAGTCTGAAACTTAAAAGTTCCTGTAAGGATGGGAAATGGCCCCAGCAGAATGGCATTGCTTCATCCATCTCCACCCACAGGCCTTTTCTGGCACTAGGAACAGATTTGCATATCTGTAGCTGCAGAGCTAATGTTCTCTCACTAAGCTCAGGGGCCCTCCAAGGCAACTCCAGGATCCTTTCCATTTTATTGTAAGAGTTCCTGGAAAATGAGAGGCAGCCATTGTGTCTGACTGTGGCGGCATTGTTCTTCCCCAGACGAAGCTGGCCTGTTTCTCAGCTCCGTTTCTGCTGCTTCAGCCACGGCTAGCTTCTGAGGAGCAGCTGGACCAACTCGGTTACGCTAAAGCTGTTTAAAAATCTCCCCTTTCCCTCTTACTCTCAACAATGTGAAGTTATGCACCCCAAAGCCCTTTTTTATGAGACTCCCATTTTTGTGTAGAACCTGTGCGTTCTGAGAAAGAAAACAGGGTCATACAGCAACCGGCAACTATGACAAGGTGTTTGGCCTCACGAGAAATTCAAGAGAGGACTTCCATTGGCCATCAGACTACACTGCAGATGGGGAGAGAGAACAAAGCTGAAACTATTCCTTTATATTTCAATCAAAACCTGTTTATCGATACAAGTATCAATTGTTTATTACCATTAAAATCCTGTTGGGGACAATTATGGAAAAATCTAAATACTGTTTATGATGCCAGGGAAACAAGCTTTTTGTGTTTGTGTTGGCCTTTTCTTAATGTGGTTTGGGAGCAGGCCAAATGAGCAAAACAACACTGACCTGTGAAAGGGGGGAAGAAACTAGGAGTCCAAGGTGTAAAATTTTTGTAAGAATCGAAAGCAACTCTGGTAATCATTTATTTCTCATTGTATTTGGAGCTGAAATGACTAAATGGCTAAAAACTCTAGTTGCCATGTTTCATACACACCTGTACTTATTTCTGTATGCAGTTTGTGTGTGTCAGGATGCCTCCTCTATTCTGTAGCGTGGTCCAGCAGTGATGCACAAAGGTTGAGACGGCGTGGCAATGCATGCTATTGGACGCGTGCCCCAAGATCTAAAATACTGTCGATGTGGCACATTTTTTCCCATGGGTGATATGGAGCATCATCCTTTCCCTTAAGAAGACACTGAAGTCCACCATAACTTGAGGGTTTAGACAAACTTACAGTTTTAATTTTAATGTCTGACTGGTACAAATTATCTGGGCCAGATGATTGTCAGTTGCAGCTAAATGTGTTGAATAATTAAGAAGGTTTCGAGCCCATAGATCCTGAGAGACAACAGATGATATGACTGGCTGTCCTGGGCTACAGGTAATTTTAGCTACCTGCACCTGACAACCTCATTCAGGGCACCAAAGACTTAGAGTCATCTAGTTTTACTTGAAGACGAGGACATCTAGGCTTCTGAAGTACTGCCAAAAAGAAACCAAAAAAAGTTTAGAACTTCCACTAACTGACGCACATCACCCTCTCCTGCATGAACACAGTCACAAATGCCACTGCTCTTGAAGTTTCAACCCACAGTGATCTAAAAATGTTGGCATAAATGGCCAAGAATAGCATCCCTGCTACCAGTGTCCACAAGCCAGTTTCCTCCTGGGCTTGGACATCTTGCTTGAAGAAGTAGAGGCAGCCATTTTGTGCTTTGGTCCTTCCTACGTGAAGCCTCCTCTCTCAAGGACAAATGTCATGGAGTCTATTAAGAACACTTTTTAAAAGCTCACTAGAAAAAGGTAATAAGAGACATCATCCTGTCCTTAAGCAGCAATCAGTTGGCAAACATTTAATGTGCAGCTGGAGAGCGTGCTGGGGAGGGGTTGAGGGACAGAGAGCCTTAGCGCGTTGCTGACATAGTTTATATAAATACATATCTGCTTGCGATTTATAGATTGTAAAACGCATGCATGCCTTATCTTAACCGATACAACTTTGAAACCATGAGTTTAGAGATCTAAGGATATTAGGGCTCCGCGATCCAAAGCTAGTAATTTGCTTGGCTGGGTCTTGCGGGCAGCTCTCTGCATGCAAAACCCAGAGGTCTTCCTACCACATGGCATCAAATGGGTGACTCCACCATGCACAGTGTAGCAGCCCCGCACAGGAGAGCGTGGGCTCCTCTCTGGGCTCACCTTCTTCATTTGTAAATTTGGAATAATGATTGTAATGCCGATCATGATAATGCCTTCCTGGTAGTGTTGTGTGAGGATTTGAAATAGCAAGTTTGCAAAGCCTTTAACGTTCAGTGCTGAATTGACACTCAGTTTAAACCATCATCATCTAACAAGTCCCAAAGAAGTGGCATAGGAGAATGCGTTCAAAAAGCACCAAGGAAGTGGCTGGGTGATCTGGCTGTAAGGAACATTCAACGGAAATTTGGTTGATGCCGTCCTGAAAATGCAGACGGTTCTCGGGTGACGAGCGTGAAGCAAGTCCCACAGGAGAGAGTCGCGGACAGGCGTGAGGCAGGAGTGATGCTTTCTGATGCTTACACCCCAGAGATAAATAGTTACACCAGCACATTGTGCATGTTCGTGTTTGGATAGGAGTTGTTCGAAACTTCATAAAATACAACATATTCTTCCTCTAAGGCCTGCTGTTTGAAAAATTGTGCTTTAAAGTGAGGATTCTTAACCTGGTCCATGCGTAGGCTTCATGAGAGGGAGGTGACAATGGCCCCGGCTCCTCTAAAGTTAGATGCACAATGTGTGTGTGTGTGTATATTTTTCTGGGAAAAAGGTCCCTCAGTTTCATCTGATTCTTAAAGCTTCTGTGAATCCTTCTTTGAGAGGATGATGAGAAAGAGAGTGAGAAAATTAGATTTGAGTTGATTGCTTTTATTTATAAATTTTTAAATTTATTTTTTAACTACAGTCGAAGTATGATAATATATATTAGTTTCAGATGTACAGTGTAGCAATTAGATATCTATAAATCTTACTTACAGGGTGATCATCTAGTCCGTGAAAAGTCTAGTTCCCGTCTGACGCCGTACATAGTAATTATAATATTATTGACTATGTTCCCTATGTTGTATTTTACATTTGGGATTGTTTTAAAGGCCACTTAGAAACGGAAAGCTGAAGAAAGACCCGAAGAGGAAAATCCAGTTCACAGGTAAACTGAGTGTTCCCCTACAGTGCCTCCTGGACAGAGGCCCTGCCTCCCTGCCGTACTTCAGCCAGCAGTCACGACTCCCTCCTTCTCCTGCACAAAGTGGGCACGGTTCCCAAAATATAGATAGTTCTCTATAAACACAGATATTACTTAGGAAATATAGCTAGCACCTACCGCAGAGACCTAGTTTGAAGACTGAGTGAGATAATGCATGTGGAACTACTGGGCAGAACTGGCACACAATGAACACTTTTACAGGGTCCACTCTTGTGCACACCATCCAGTCAGTGCTGGTGCCACAGAGCAGGTCGTCCCCATCGCATCTACCCAGTTCTTAAGCGAGTGTGTGTTTGATCTTAGTGGGATGAATTATTTCTCTCATTAGCCTTGAAGCTGATGAAGATTCAAGGCATCCAATTTACCTCAAGGCCCCTTTCCTCCGTCCTCACTCAAAGCTAGAAGACAGAAGCGAGTCCTTTTCTCCCTGCCTGGACCTGGAACCTGATGACAACCCAGCCAAGCTAACCAGGTTCCTGGACTACGATGTGCCCACCCCTGACAAGTGGCAGACAGCACCTTTGGTCACTCCCTTCGCCCCAGCAAGCTCGGGACCCCCACTCATGTTCCTACTCGCCTTTTGGTATAAAAATGAAATTAAAATAAAACAAAACAGGCCTTGGAGAGTTGCCCTCAGTGTTCATGTTTTTTAAGAGGAAGAAGCTGAAGTGAAAGGAAAAAGGCCTTTCTGCGTAAGTTGTTTGCCTTCGTGGAGTCTGAATTTCCACCTTCTTCTTCAGAAGGTCCACTGCTGGAGCCCCGCACAGCCACAGCTCTTCTGGGGTCAGCAGTCAGAGGATGCAGCAGACTCGGGCTGTGCAGGACACGGATGGACAGTGGGAGCAGGGCCTAGGCTCCAACGAGATGATGAAATGCAGGCAAACAAGTTCTCTGTCAGGAGCCAGCTCTTCTTTGCCAAAGCTTGGTTTAAAA
Source organism: Macroglossus sobrinus (assembly GCA_004027375.1). Classification (NCBI taxonomy): domain Eukaryota; kingdom Metazoa; phylum Chordata; class Mammalia; order Chiroptera; family Pteropodidae; genus Macroglossus; species Macroglossus sobrinus. The sequence continues at coordinate 147,206 of PVKZ01000840.1, forward strand.
GGACACAGAGACAAAGGGTTTTGCTTGTTTTAAAAGCTCACACCTGGTAAAGAACAAAGATTTGTAAAACTACAAGAAGTGGGCCTATTTATTTGTGTTTTTATATGTAGGTTTCCCATTGGAGAAAAGGCGTACTGTGTGTTACAATCTGGATTGTATTTCCTGGGGCCTCAGAATGTGTCTGTATTTGGGGTAGGGGACTTTAAAGAGGCCATGAAGCTACAGTGAGGTCGAGTGGGTAGTCCCAAATCCAATCTTCCTGGGGTCCTTAGATGAAGAGATTAGTACACAGACAGACACACGGAGGGAAGACGAGAAGACACAGGGAGAAGGCAGCCAACTACAAGCCAGCGAGAGAAAGAGGAACCCACCCTGCCAACACCTGATCTTGGAATTCCAGCCCCTATAACTGCAAGAGAATAAATTTGTTTTTTAAACCACCTGGTCTGTGGTACGTTGTTACAGCAGCCCTAACAAACTCATACCCTATGTGTGTGTATGTGTGTATGTGTTTTAATGCATTCTTAAAGTAACAGTTTACAAGTGCAGCCAACCACATCAGAAAAGGGAAAAGGAAGAACCCACCACATAGAGGTAAAAGGCAGTGTTGCAATGCAGTGGTTAGGGCGATGGACCCGGACTGGAGTGAGTCTGATGAGTCTGCCTCGGCCAATGACAAGTTGTGTGCCCCAGAGCAAGCTTCCCCACCTCTCCAGGCCGTTTCCTTAGATGTCAAGTGGAAATGAAGATGACAATGATGGTGACGACGGTGCCCGTATCCTAAGCCTGCAGTGAGGGTTCAAAAGGCTAAGCATTTATACTGTACCTGCACAGTAAAAATGTACCTCTCTGAACGACCGTTTTGTTATTATGCCAAGCACGACCCGCGGCTCCAAACCTGAAACCTTTCCAGACATGTGACCTTGCGGAAGTCACCACCCCTCTGGGGCTGCTTCATTGGGAGGGTGAGGACTGCAGTGACACTTGAGGGCCCTTTTGGCTCCAACCTTTTATTATCCTAATAAATACTGATTTGAATCTTTCTGCGGGGAGCAGAGGAACACCTTGCTCATTTGTGAGAAGTAGAACACTTCTGGGGAGTTTCTGTACTTTGTGTGCCATTGTTGGCAAACTCAAGTAGATGAGGATGTTTTAAGAATTGACCTTCCAAATGATTCCCCTTAAAAAATAAACCTGTATCCTTGAATTCTGTAGGCATTAGCACAAAAAGGAATAAAAGGAAAGCAAACTTCTACTTTCAAGCAGTGCAAAGTGACTGCAGTAAATCTGTTTAGGTATCATCGTGTTTGACTTTAAGAAAATGGCTGAGCTGTGGGCAAGGTAATTCAAGAAGATATAAATGGCTGCATTATAATAAGCAGACACCTATTTTAAGCATGATCTATGTTTTCGAGAAAATTCATTACAATGAGTCTTACAATGCTAACCTCTTCAATGAATTTTTCATGTCTGCATACCCAGATATGTATAAAACGATCGTAATCATGTACCTTTGGGGCAACGCTGAGCGCCAGCTGTTTCGAGGATGATTTATAGGTTGCCATGTTCAAGGTTAATAATCAGGAGAAATAGGTTACAGTATGCGATGTGTTTATGTCAGGTTAGAAGTTCAGTTAGTAGAGATAGCATGTTATAAGAAAGCACACACTTTTAATTATTTTCTAACCTCCCCCCCACACATGCACATTTTTTTTTCCCATAAACTAAAAATAAATGATGTTTATGTAGGGAACCTCTCCACCAAGCATGTCTTCTGGTTACTGTTGGCTTTATTTAAAGGGAAACACTTCTAGGAATTAATAGCTGCACATATGAAAACACAGCTTGAAGGTACTTAGACATCTGTGCAATGGGCTTCCGTACAGGGTGTGACAGAGTCTTATAAACATCAAGGTAATTACGCTTGGATTGAATGGCAGCATTTTGCTACTGGCAGGATTTCTAGCAGGATTTCAGAGATGTGACACATATAAACCACAAGTCAACCTCCAAAAGCGCTAAAAAGTAAACTGTCTCCCTTTGGAGACAAAAATTATTGCACCAGCTTCGTGAAAGTCTCAGAAATGTTCCCTCTTAAAGTCAAGACAGAATTTTATCTTGCCCTAGGAAACGTTTTTTTCTGAATAATAAAGAAAGCAATTTTTTCTGGATAGGGCTGAGTTTCTTGTGTTGCTCACTCATCAGTGGTCTGGAGGAGGCTCTCTTCTCTTTCATTTATTTATTCTTTTACCCCAGTTTCTGTCCTTCAGCTCCCATCCACCTAGAAACAGCTTTCTAAGGTGTTTATTGTACATAGATGTTTATTTTTGCTTATATTTTTTTTCAAAATATGTTTTGTGTGCATATACATATATATTTAATTATGTAAATGGTATTTTATTATGTATCTCATTCTACTTTTTAAACTTTTATGAGTTCATCTTATTTTTAACAGCTTTATTGAAGCATCATTGGCACATGTTATACTGAGCATGTTTAGGTAAGTTTGGACAACTGTAAAACCACAACCACAATCAAAATAATGAACATATTTATCACCCCAAAAGTTTCCTCTTGTTTCTTGGTAAACCCTGCCTCCCACACCTCACAACTCCCTCATCTCCAGGCAACCACTGGTCTGTTTTCTATCACTACAGATTAGTTTCCATTTTCTAAAACTTTCTGTAAATAGGATTATATGGCAGAGTCCTATGTTTGTCTGACTTATCTCAAAAGCATAATTATTTTTGAGATTCATTCTGTTGTGTGCATTAGTAGTTCATTGCTTTTTGTGGTAGAGTAGTATTTCACTGTATGGATTTACCAGGTTTTTTTTTACCTAGTCACCTGCTGATGGATGTTTGGGTTATTTCATGTTTCTGGCTATTATAAATAAAGCTGCTGTGACCAACCATGTGCTAGTTTTTTAACAGAAACGTGCTTTGATTTCTTTTGGATAAACGCATAGGACTCGACTATGTAGATTTATATGGTAGGTACATGTTTAACTTTTTATGAAACTGCCAAACGTACTTCCAAAGCAGCTGCATTTTTTGTTTTTTTTTTATCAGAAGTGTTTGAGCATTCCAGTTTCTCCACATACTCATCAGCGCTTGGTGTAGACAGTCCTTTTAATTTTCGACATTCTAATACGCGCATTGTGGTATCTCATTATGATTTTAATTCGCATTTCCCTAATGACAAATGAAATTGAGGATCTTTTTATGTGCTTATGTGCCATCTGTATATCTTCTTCGGTGAGGTGCCTCTTTATGTGTTTTGCCCAATTGTGGAGGAGGGTGTTTGTTTTCTTATTAATAAATTTTGAGAGTTATTTTTACAATCTGGATACATGTACTTCATCGGGTATATAATTAATACATTTTTTCCTAGTCTATGGCTTTCTTTTCACTCTCATAACAGTCTTTTGAAAGCATAAGTTTTTAGTTTTGATGAAGTACAATTTATTAATTTTCTTATGGATCATACTTTTGATGTATGTGGACTCTATATTTTGTTCCATCGATCTATCTAATTGTTTCTCTTGCTGTTCAAATCACATTGTCTGGATTACTGTAGCTCTATAGTAAGTCTTAAAGTCAACCAATATAAGTCCTCCAACTTTATTCTTCTTTTTTCAAAGTTTTCTCATCTTTTCTAGTTCCCTGGTATTTTTATATAAGTTTTAGAATTGACTTGTCAATTTCTACCAAAAAAGCCTGCTGAGACTTTGATTGAGATTATATTAAATCTATATGTCAATCTGAGCAGAATGACATCTTAACAATATTGGGTCTTCCGACCCATGAACATGCTATTATTTTTACTTTTTCTCTTAACAGTAAAAAATTTAAGATTAATTTATGTTGCTATGTGTGTGGATATTTACTACATAGCTTCTAATTCTTAATATAACTTCAGGGCATATTAGTTTCCTACTTTAAGGGGGTAACAAATTATACACACTTAATGGCTTAAAACAGCATAAACGTAGTCTCTTACCGTTCTGGACGTCAGAAGTCTGAAGTCCGTCTCACTGGGCTAACGTCAAAGTGTCAGCCAGATGGGTTCCTCCTGGAAGCTCTGAGGTGAGAATCTGTTCCCTTATCTGTGTCACTTTCTAGTGGCTGCTTGTATTCTCTGGCTGTGGCCCTTTCTCCACCTTCAAAGCACATTACTCCAACCTCTCCTTTTGTCATCGCATGTCCCTCTCTAACTTTGGCCTTTCTGCTTCTCTCCGATGGGACTGTTGTGATAATATCAGGCCAATCAAGATAATCTAAGACATGTTCCACATCTTGAGATCCTTAACTTTATCACAAATGCAAAGTTCCTTTTGCTCTGTAAGCTAACATTCACAGGTTCCAGGAATTAGGGTGGTGACATATTTGGGAGTCATTATTCAGCTTACCACCCAGCACATGCATCCACCACGTGTTAGATACACCTTTCCCAGTGATGGGCACCTACTCCCCACCACGGCAAAAATACCTCAGAAGGCATCATCACTGATGTCTTCTTATGGACTTGTGTGCATTTGTCCCCAGGAATGAGATTGCCAGGTCATGGATGTGTGACACTATTGTGGCTGAGTAGTGACCAGTTGCTCTCCAGAAAGGTTTTACCAGGCTACTCACCACAAATCATGAATGAGCGTTCCTCTGTCTCCATGACCTCACCAACGTTTGCCATTGTCTATCTTTCTAATTGTTGTCAGGTGTAAAGTTATGTCCTGTGGTTTTATTTTGTGTTTCTCTAATCACCAAAAAGTTTGAGTGTCTCCTCAAGCTTATTAGCCTTTTTGGTTAGCCTGTTTAGCTCTGTTGCCCATTTTTCTAGTTGGGTTCTCTTTTTCTGCTTAATTTGATTTTATTTAGAAAGTTAGTCTCCAAGCCTGTATCAGAAAGGTCTAAGCCTAGATTTATCTTGGCTTTCTAGTTTTACCCTTCATATTGAGGTTTTTATCGATCTGAATGTCACCTTTGTATGTGCTATGACATAAGAATACAGTGTTATTTTTCTTCATAGAATGAGCCAGTTTCCTCATTACCAGCTACTAAAAATCTCATCCTTTGTCCATTAGTTGGTAGTGTCACCATTGTCATATATTAAGTTCCTGTGTGTATGTATAATATTCCATTAGCTTCTTCTTATACCAATATAATACCATTTCTTATGACTCTGGCTTTATTGTCTGATTTATTATCTAGGGTGAAAAATCCTCTCTATTATTTTCAAGATGAATTTAGATGTTTTGGTCTTCTACATACATATTATTAACATAAGTTTCTCAAAATTTTGATTTCTATTCATGATTAGAGTTGCATTAAAATCATGAATCAATTTCTCCACAGAAGATTTCGAAATTCTTGGTCAATTCATAGACACTTCTTAGATTTTGTTGCTATTATGAATGAAGGATTTCATTTTTCATTAAAATTTCTGGTTGCTTGTTTCCTGGCATTAAAAAAATTTCATTATTGATATTAGACAGGTGATTACACTGACAATCTTACTAAACTCTTGATTACTTCTAATGGTTTATTATAGATTCTCCCCCCTCCAAACCCTTTGGTAATTGATTGTATTATCTGCAAACAATGCCAGTTTATTGCTTTAGAAAACATTTTTTTTCCCCAGAATCCTATAAGAGCTTCATTGCCTTAATTAGGGAGTTCCTAATTCAAGACATCTTGATTTTTCTTCAGCATAATAACATTTGAAATGTACTTAAAGATCACATTTACTGTGATTTCAGTATACTTTTGAAGAAGACAGGAATATTAGAGTTGCATCTTACAAAGATGTAATTTCTTAAAATTACTAAACATACATGCCTTTTTGGGCCTTTCTCCTTAAAATTTTTTGATTAGCCAACACTTAAAATTTAGTTAGGACATAAAAATAAGAGGAATAAAATTCAGAACACTTTTAGAATTAAAGATACAACATTTATAGTAATGATGTCATGTGCCTAGTAATTATCCTCCTTTGACATTTTGGGGATTACTAAATCTTTTTCTTTTTTCTGAAGTTAGTTGTTTAATATAGTCAGTGAACTACGCAAGTCTAGCCTATTCTATAAAGTTGAGTCATTTTTTCTGAGTCAATTTCACATCCTATTTTTTAAAGGGAACATATAACTTGGAACTTATCTGGGCTCCACACAGCTAGGAGCTATGTGATATCATAATTCATACTTGCATAGTTGTACCAAAGTTTTTCTAAGTATTTGCTATGTCTTAGCTATTTTAAAAGTTATGGTTCTTTTGACTGAAAGATTTGAGGGTAATTGTCATTAATTCTCGTGCTGGGAAAAATTGGAATCTAAATCAATTTCTGTTATATTGGACACCTATCAACTACTCTGTTACAGGACGTTCCCCACAGAGAAAAAGGTCTAGGAGAAGTGTGGCCTATCACCCTTCCCCTTCAATGCTGAGCTGGAAGAAATAGGAGAAAATCATGTCTAAGTCTCTCAAGTTACAGATGAGGAAACTGACTGTCTGCAGCCCACACAGCTAGAGGCAGGTGTTAACAATCAGGTGCACTACCTGTCACACCAGTGCCCCTTCCATCAGCACACAAAATGTCCTTCCTTCCACTTTTATACAGTTGAAATCCATTTAACGTAATCATCGAGGATGACACAGGAGGGAAAAGAAAGGGCAGATACATTGTAAATAATAACTAACACTGTAATTTTAGGTATTTTTCCTTAAGGCCCACATCAATTCAAAGAAACATAGATAATGATAGCTAATATCGTTGCTCTATGCATTTTATGTAGATTATCTCATTTAATCCTCACAAAAGCCCTATGATATGAGTGATGTTAACGTCATTCCTATTTTACAGATAATAAAACAAGTTGGAAATGTCAAGTAACATGTTTAAGATGCCACAACTCAAAAGTGGCAGAACATGAACTTGAATTTAGAACTCTCTGATGTATGAGTCTGTGTCCTTAACCGTAACCTGACAGGTGTGCCGTTTCTTACCTCCATTTTACAGCTATGGATCTGAGGCACAGCCCAGAGGGACAGAGTTCTTAGCGACAAGTTATTATAGCAACAATTTTGCTACCTTTAAGCAGGAAAAGAAAACTTATCAAAACTCCAATTCCGGGTTCCAAAAACACTGCAGTCCTGTGAGGCACCCAGGGACTTTCCTGGGCACACACGTGCACACATGTACACATACACACACATACACACACATGTGCAGACACAAACACACACATTTTTTTTTTTTTTTTGCCTCCTCACTGAGTGGCAGGAGGATCAAAGTGCTAACTTTCAGCTTCAAATACAGAGGAACAATTTCAGCCTTGCCTGGAGGTAGCGTTCTCTCCTTGTTTATTAAGCCCTCTAAACAAAGCTTCAGCTGTGGGGTAAGAAAACAATGGTTGCAAGTGATTGTGAAGTCACACTACCCATGTCTGCTCTTCACCGGTGGAAGAGCGCTGCATATTGATAACTGGTTTAAGACATTCTGCATACCTCTAACCTTCAGGCTGAATGGAAAGAGCTTGCCACTTTTGTAAGTCAAAAATGGTTGTACACTGGCAATTTCATTTGGTTCCATTAAGAGCAAGATTTTATTTTTTACTTTTTCTGTTGCTAGTACTGGGTCTTCAGTAGGTCAGTCTGCTGTTCTGTATGGGCAACTGCTTCTGAGAATCAGGCTACTTGGTAAAACTTGTGAATCTCACAGACATCGACCCATTGTCTGTCTTCTTTCACTCAGAAGTAAGAATTTTGGTGAGCAGTAATTTTATGTGAATGTGAGATACCATCGTATTAATAAGGCATTCATTAAGACCGTGTGAGTCATATAAGATGAAGCATGGTAGGAAGGGAAACAAATGTGATCCAGATCTAGAATAAGTGTCTATTGCAGTGAGGATGAATTGCTACCTCCTTAACTATGGAAAGGATCCAATGTAATTAGCCAGCTACCAGAAGGCTGCTTGCTCCTCTTGGGTGTGGCACCATATTGACAATGAGGGTTCATCACGGCAGCAAACAATTTGGATCCTGAACCCGCTGAGGGCATGCCCATGTTTCTGAGTCCATGCATAGCTTCCCTCCCACCCTCCCTGACCACTTACTTTGCAAACCTGCTGAACAAGCACTGAGTTGCTGGGTTTAACAGTTGACTAATACCCAAAGAACAAGTCATCACATCCGCCTTATGAACGAGAGCCTCCTCCATTGTGAGGGACTTTTGGTGAGTACTTAAATGGGATTCTTTCCCTAACCTGGTTACCAACTCTTAAATCTTACTCTTTACTATTTCCTTACCATATGGCCAAACAATTAACCACTGACTGCCCATATGGCCTGACCTTAGCTCCTTCCCATCTCCTTTGAGGTAAAATAGACAGCAAAAAAAACCCCCCAAAGTTATACTGACTGAAAAGATTTCTCTGCTTTACCATCCTTCAAGGCCATCCCTGAGCTGGGTGTAACTCTTTAGCAGCCTATTTCTGACTGGCACCAGCATGTTGTGCAAAACCATATATGCACAGATCATTTTTTTCATTTTCAATCAATCGAGCAGGAAAATTCTTTGTGAGGTGTGAGTTGAGGGAAGAGTCATAATTTGGTAGGAAAACACAGACTGGGTGTGTGAGCTATCTGCTCGTACAATTCTCTATGCCTTTCGTATCTGTTCAGCCCGAGTGATGGGTGCTTCTGAGAATGCCTGAATTTATGGCCAGGAAGATGAGATAAAACCAACTTTACTATGTGCAGTTCACGTTTACCTGGTGTTTTGCAATTAGATTTCCAACATCCATCAGAGTCCAGTAGCAATGTTTCCTAAAAACAAAAAACAAACAAACAAACAAACAAAAAAACATGCTTGCCAAAAGATGTGGCTTGACTTCTGAACCTAAGGGGTCTCTGCTGTGGTGCTATATATTGCTCGGCAAAGGGTCCGTATGGTGCCTTCATTTGCTATGGCCACTCTGGACCCTTTGAATCTGCTGTCATAGGGCCTAAGTAGAAGAGCTGTTTCTGCTGCAGGCACATCTAGTTGGAGACTAGTTGGGTCCTACTTAAAGCCAGTAGCCTTTCGAGGTGCTTGGTTCAATGGGAGGACAGCACTACCAAATGTCACCTCAAAACTCCAAAGAAGTTCATGAAGCCTTTTCTATCTTTCTTAGGGGCAACAATTAGTTCTTCGCTTTTGAGACGATATCTTTCCATGTCCCCATGGACCTTTCAGAAATGTAACTGATGTGGCCTTTATTTGATCAAAGTAGCCTTCAGTTCTAGAAGAGAGCTGAAGTGAAGATACTAATTGTTGAGATGACACACTTAGCAACCAGGGGAAGCGTCTAAGATTTCACAGCATCTCCTGGGAAAGGACTTTCGGTCACTCCCTCAAAGCTCACTGTCTGGCTAGAGGACTGCAAGGTGTTCTGGGTTTCCAGCAGCGGAGTTTTTTTTAAGACTTTCAGCAACACAGACTATAGCAGGGAATGTGTTTCACTTATTCACTTATGTCAATCTGCTTCCAACATTCCTCTTTCCAAACTCTAAGTCTTTAGAGTCCTTCAACTATATTTTATAACTAATTTTGGGCATCTTGATCTCAATTCATCAGGGTCTATCAGTGAGTACAGACTTCAGTCAACTAAATGAATAAACAACTGAAACCGTTCCAGCTGTCTGAGCTTGCTCACTGAGCCCAGACTCTTGGGAAAATACACCTAGAGTGATTAAATGCAGTTCAAAAACATCCTTCTCTCCTTAGTGTGGCTCTTTTGAATACATCTTTGCATGTGTTTGCCAGTTTCATGTGCAAGTAATTTACAAGTAATTTCAGTATGTCATTTTTCTCTCAGGTTTCATATTATACTTTATTTTCCATAAATTCCTGGGACCTGACCAGTTCCAGTGCTACCCAGAAGTCTAAGAGTGTCATAAGTGTGGGACTCGAGGACAATTTTTGCTCAGATGAAGCGGTTGGGGGTCTTCCACAAAGCAGCGGTGGCTTTGTCAGAGGAGGGAGGATGGACTATCACCACAGTCTCTGTGGAAGGTTTGGGGGCAGCCAGGGGATCCCTGTAGTCAAAGCCCATTGGATTCCCCTCCAAATCCCAATCCAACTCCTAGGCTTTTACTCTTTCCTCATCAATGGCCTAAATTTTGCATAAAAGACCTAGTAAGGCTGTGAATTCAACTGGCCGTGTAGTTTGCCAAACTTTCAGCTTGGCTTTTGAATTCCTCAGGTATATGGCTGTAAGAACAAGGTTTTACTGAAACAGTCATACAAGGCCTACATTTCCTGACTATGCTGTGGGCAAAACTTTACATATTTGAGATTTCTTTAGTTGCCCATCCCCTGTAGATATATCCACCCACCCTTAGACCTTTCATTCCCTGTGGCCTTCATGCAACTGTTTGGCAGCAGCCATATGTCCCCCTGAAGCCTGCATGAATGAGCACTTTATTCAAAGAACAATGGGTCATGGTGAATCATGTTGCCACCACGCCATCTGCCCCAACCAGGTCTGATAACCAATGCCAGACTGCCTTTAATACTTCGAGGTCTGTTTCATATGACCACCTCTGCTTCCAATTTCTCCACCTGTGAATGTTCTCAGTGGTAAGCAGCAGAAACTTACTGTGGCTGATTTAAGTAGAAAAACAACTCATTAAAGGAGGTATCAGGAATCTTGGAGAATTTCTAGGAGGGTGAAAAGGAATAACACTCCCAAAGTACTTCGCAGAATCTATCCAACAAAGGCTCGTGGTCATTGTCTCCCAGGACTCTCTGGTGCAGCTCCTGCCCTGGACACCACTGGCCACAGTCATGAGACACGAGAACGAGCACTGTCAAATCTACTTTCTCAGATAGTTGACTTGCTACACTTGTCATTGTGCAGAGAGAACTTCTGTGCCTCCTGATATGATGCACTGCCAATGACGCATTATCTCTGAAAGTACCTTCCAATGATGCGTGACCTGTCTAATCATGTGAAAACATCGGGCAAAGCCAGATTGAGGAATATTCTACAAAATGACTGACCAGCACTCTTCAGAAGTGTCAACGTCATGAAAGATGAGGGAAGACTGAGGAACAGTCATCAGCCAGAGGCAATAAGGAGACAGCACAAGTGAATGTGGTGCGGGGTGCTGGCTGGGTCCTGGAGCAGAAAAAGGACATAGTGAAAATACTGGTGAAATCCAAATAAAGTATAAAGTTTAGCTGATAGAATTACACTGACATTAATTTCTTAATTTTCATAATTGCTTTATGGTTATATAAGATGTTCACTTAGGCAGAGCCATATAAGGAGTACACAGGAACTCTGTGCTATCTCGGCAATTCGTCGGTACATCTAAGATTATCTCAGAATGAAAAGTTAAAAACAAAAACCAAACAATGTTGAGCCCTAGAATCGATGGCAGATTTGAATGGAGGAAGAATGCTCTATTTTTCTCTCTCCACCCGCTGCTTCCCTGAGTTATGACATCTAGGTTTACTGGACACGAGTGATCAGCAGAGGGAGGAGGAAGTTGGCAGATGTGGGGGCAGAGAGAGAGAAGTGGGCAAGAGTGGGCGGGGAGACCCCAGACAAGCTTGTGCGGAGGTATTTTTAAGTTGGCCTTTGGGATGCCTTAAATTCTGCCCCATCAAATGACTGTTTGCTTATGGGACTGATACCTTTGAAAATCATCATTTATCAATCTGGGTTTGGGAGGGAGAGTTGGTCTCTCATTCAGAAATGATTTTCCTTCTAATCACAGTGCTGTCCAATAAAAGTTTCTGTGATGATGAAAATGTTCTGTGTCTATGCTCTCTTATACCATTGCCACTAGCCACACATGGCTGTGGAGCACCTGAAATGTGGCTCATGCAATGGAAGAACATGTTTCAACGTAGACAGCCTCATGTGACAAACAGCTGTCGTATTGTACTGCGGGGCTCTCGTAAGTAGCTCAAGCCTTTCTTTTTTTGCTGATCATGGTATGGCTCAATACAGGCAAAAAAAAAAAAAAATATATATATATATATATATATATATATATATATATATATATATATATATATATATATATAATTTTAAAGACATGTATGCATGTATGTAATCAATGACTCAAACACTACAGACAAACTGAAATAAGGACTAGCCAAATAAATAGTTTTACAGTTGGTAAATCAGTAAATTGGTAAATTGTGGGATGTCACAGCTGGAAGAGATTTGTGAGCTTATTATCTGTTCCAACCTCCTTGTTTTACCGTGGAGCAAGTTGGACACCACAGGGATGCAGTGATTTTTCCAGGATCAAGGGCATGATAGGAACAGAGGCAGGACTTGAACCAGACCTTCCTGCTCCACTCCAGGACTGTGCATGATTGCATGTGGCCTCACAAACCTGGAGCTGAAGGTTACTTCAGCGATGCCACTCGTGTTGCACCTGTGTACATATGGATGGCTGTGGATGCGTCCACTTCGTCCCGTCGCTCCCTACCCACCTCGCTTCTTCTCCCTGCCCTGCTCTCCCTGCCCCACCACTGTTGAGCCTTATCAAAATATCCCAAACACGATGCTTGAAGAGCAATTCCTTTTTAACTAAAAGAGGCAAAGCCACAGTCTTTCAGCCACACGGTCTGTCTTCTGTCCCCAAGCGAGGAGTAGAACTAAATAATAAATCCTCTAGAGCATACAGAATCAAGGACACCAGAGAGCGTTCTCATAAATTGCCTCTCCATTACAATTAGAGTATATTCACAATGGAGAACTCTAAATAAGATGAGGGAGAGGCTAACTCATTTCATAAACATCGCTTTAAATCTCTTCCTGTACATGAGCCATGAAATTAATTACAACTGTGATGAAATGAGAAAAAAAGAGTTGTTTAAAACCGTAATGAGTAATACCAGAGCTACTTTCTTAACCAGTTTATTTTTTGAAGATGATTAGATGACTTTATGAATCTAAATCTCCTTATGCAAAAGCAGAAGATGGCCAACCACAATTAATTGGGTAATTCTGCAGAAAATCCACATGATGTTCTCATCATCAAAGGATGTCCTTTTGTTCTACTAGAACAATCAACACAGTTTAAGTCCCCTGGTGGGGCAAATATTGGGGAAACCCACCCTCCATGGAAATACAAGTTGCAAAAATAAGCTTGTGCATGTTGGAGCCTCAGTGGGGATATTCTAGATGTTTTTCTTTCTGGTGTGAATCTGGGGTCCTTGAAATGGCCCATTTCTTCTAATTTCTCTCCTGGAATATTAATAAAGACCAAAGCTTCCACCTGATGATGAAGGCAGAACATTCCAATAAGTTTCACATTTTATCCCATTTCATTGGAATAAGAGACCACTTTGGAGAGGATTCAAATTCTCTTGTTGACATTGAATGCCCTTTTTCTCATTTTGCTCAAGGTCTTTTCTGATCAAGACCCTGAAGCCTATGGCAACTGAGACATATTGTATGTGAATTAATTTCTGCTGACTATAAACACATACAAGATCAAAGTGACATCCTAAGGATTCTTTGCAGCCTCAGGATGCCAGAGGAGAATGGTGCTTTGTCAATAATGTTTATACACACATCAGTTATCACATGCACCAACCACATAAATAATTAAGGATAGGAGAGACAATATCTTACCAGCAACTAATATTCACTAAACATTTTCTATGTGCTGGATACTTTTCATCCATCATCTATGATCACCCTCTGAGACAGTATTATTACCATCTTCATTGATGAGGAAATTGAGGCAAAGAGAAGAGAAATGACTTGTCCCAGAGCATACAACTACCAGCTGACAAAGTCAAAATTTGAATCTAGATTTATTGACTCGGACCCTAAAACTTGTATTCATTTTATTAGTCTGTTATCTTTTGGAAGAAGGAGTTGTAGAGAGAGACCTACAACCAATAGTTAATACCTCTGGCAGAATATCTCTGATCTGCAAGCATGTTCCTCAGCTCCACCAACTGCCCCACCCCCGAATTTTTCCAAGTAGCAAGTGTGGCTCCAGAAAGTTGATTGGAATATTTGTCTTTAGTTACTTTCATTTCTTATTCAGGACCCTCCCCATCCCCAATCCCTATTCTGGTCTCAATTTTTCTGTGTCAGGTCATATCAGGTCTCTACCCCATCTGGGTTCAGTGTGTAAAGAGGATACTAATTGAATCAAGTATCCTCTTTACTGCTGAACCTCAGACTCTGAGGACAGAATAACTTTCTGTGTGTCTCCATAGTGGGCATTTTTTTCTACACTGTGGCCCCCTGGGCAGGGCTCCCACAAAAATGCTCATTTTGTATGGTCAAATGGTGGTCAGGGAGAAAATAAATAAACATGTGCTAGTTTATTTATCAACTACTAGTTTTCTTGGGCAAACCTTTGTGTTGCTAAATTCTTACATGTTGAAGGATCCAGGGATGGTTTTAGAGTTACCACAGAGCTTACTTTCCAAAAATTCCTCCTTTAGCTGTCCTGACATGCTGAGGAGAAGATAGTCCGAATGCCCAGGTATTTTCTGGATGGTTTACTTGGCAGTTGATAGTTGGGTGCTGACCACATAGTAAGTGATTTGATAGTGATAACTTAGCCTGAATTGATGGTAATGGTACTGAGTAATTGTCATATGTGCATTGCCTTAGTGAGTTTGGCCATGAGCACTCAGGCCAAAAGAGAAAAAAGTGGAAGGACAGCATAACGCTATAACAGTGCAGGCAATATCTGCACGTCCACTCAGTGAGAGGCACCCCTAGGGCCTGAGATCGTGTTCAGAAATCTGCCATTCTCTCAGTGGATGTCGGTCGCCACACACCTTTATAATGTGACTCTGCCATTGAAAGGGCTGGGTTCTCTACAGCCACCTCGCGTAAACCCACAGCCGTAGCTGGCGCTTTGCTGAAGAAGCAGTGATTTGTCTGAGAGTGAGGGAAATCTAAATGTACTCGACTTTGGAGAAACTCTCTCCAAGGCGACAGCTTCCTAAGAGATTTTCAAGGGTACTTTTGAAAATTTGCGACTTTGTCCTGGGAGTCTGAGATGGGACTCTACTGGCTGACAGTGAATGTATCAGGTCCTGATAATAACTACAACTGCTACGGAGCAACTGTAGTCCAAGCTTCTTTCTTTCAGCAAGTATTGCATTGACTCTATGTAGTATATACTAGAAATAACGAGGGCTGATCCTTCCAAGATGGACCCAATTATGCCTTTGTCCTCAGACGCAAGTGCCTGGCGACACTCATTCTGCAGGCGCCCCATTATGATGCCTCCTGTGGCAGAGAGGCCTAGAGAAGGCCTCGCTCACTTGACTCAAGTGTTCTCCCTCCTTTGCAGCTCTGCTTTTCTATGGGCTGACTTGACTTTTGGGGCTGACTTTCTCCATGTGGTGGCTCCTGGCACTGTTAGCTTCCCAAGTGCAGCCCAAGGAGCGTCTCTTTGCAGAGACTTATGGTAACAGTTCTGAAAGCCAGTTCCACTGGTACTCCCTGCCGTGGTTTCAAAGGTCACAGGCCGATCCTTGCACTGGTGCCTGTAGACAGATGAATGTGATGCTCTAATTGACCAGCCCCAGAGCTGGAGCTTGAGGTAGAGCTAGGTTCAGTCCACCCCCTACAAAAGCAAAGTGACTGAAAGCAGGGAGGTGACATGATCCAAGGAAAAGCACACTGCTGCTGCCTAAAGAAAGAACAATGGACGTTCGCAGGCAAACACAACCCGCGTCAGCCCCTCACACCCTCTCAGTCACTTCTGCTTCCATTTCTCCCATCACTTTCGTCCAGCCTCTCTCTCATCCTCCTTCCTTCTACCTCCAAGATGCTCTTAACTCGTGGTTTTTACTGCCTCCCAATGTCCACTCCTTCATGCCTTTTGTTTACTTTCTTCTCTGGGCCTCTTTCATTTCTGCTTACTCCACGGTTGTTTCTCTTTTAATGTCTCACACTGCAGTTGCCTGAAAGTCTGTCTGTTTGGATTTGTCAACATCTGATACAGTGTTCGTATTAAGCCATGTGGCCATGTCAGGCCACTTCCTAGCCACTGACCAACCTACAAATTGTTTCCTGCAAGTTAGACCCCTTTCCCCAGGACAATCAACCAGGATAATAAAGCCCTGTATTGTGTTATAAATCAAGGGGACTTTGCAGAAGCTACACTCTTCGGCTTTGCTCGGAGAGTACAGCAATCAGAGCTTCGAGTCCTAAAGAACAAATTTAGTATTTTTCTTAAAGGCTCAGCCCCCGTTGTCTCTGGTATATGCTATATAAACCAAAAACAACATTTGGGGAAAGAAAAATCTTTGTGGAGACAATGGTTTTTCTTTTTCTTTTTTTTTAAAAAGCCAGGTTTACTCATACACCATGTTGGATGTATGACTAGATGGAAACTCTAGAAACCAATAGTCTCAGTGACTAAAGGAAAGTGGATGTGATACGAAAGGTAAAAGGGGTTGATAAGGGCTAAAAGGTGACCTCAGATGTTTTTAGGAAAATAAAGATTAAAAAGGACATCGCTCAGCTATTCCGCTCACGCAGGGAGCGTGGCACAGGGCTGATGGGTCTCAGCAGAGTCAAGAAACCACCTTATAAAACCACAGATTTCAGTACTGAGAGAAGAGCGTGTTTCTGATGAGGTGAAAGGCTAGATTAGATACCTGACTACTTCAAGGCAGTGGTGGCAGGGAGGGAGAGATTAAAATTTAAAGTTTTGTTATTTGAGTTCCAAATTGTAATAGCAATGAAGAGCCACATTTCATTTTAATAAAAGAGCCTTCTTTTTACCTTCCATTCTCTGTCTTCTTCCCACCCCACTGTGATTACCAGTGGGTAAAGCATGGGTGAGGCAAACACAAAATTTAAGGAGGGCCTCCTTCTCAGGTGCCAACCCTGAACTTGAAGGAGTCTGAGAGCCAGTGCCTTCTTAACTTTTGTGCCCGGAGCGCCTTCCTGCCTGTCTCACCAAAGTCCTGTCCCTGTCTTCACAGAAGTATGGTGCTTTCTTTTTTTTCTAAAAATAAAATTTGGGGGTTGTTTAGATGAGATGAATCACTTTATCCTGTTCTTTCTGACCCAAGTAAGTGGACTCGAAGTAAAAATAAGGAATTTTGCTTGGGAGTGTGTGAGACAGAGAAGGTAAAAACCCAGATATTCTTAGATGTAAAAAGACAGAGAGAGCGAGAGAGAGAGAGAAAAAAATATATTGATTTTATGTTAGCTTACTTAAAAAAAAATTCCCTGTGGACTATGGGGACCCATCCCCTCCTGGCTGAACACATTCCTGGAGCTGCCAGGTGGCCACGTCTGCTCCCAGCATTTTCATCTTGGCGATATGTTTCCTACGGTCCTAGTCCTTCGGACAGCTCACGTTCAGCTGTCTTATTAATAATTGGCTACAACCTTTTTAATTTTCCCCTCTAATAGGCTCGCAGAGTTGTGTTACTTATCACTTTATGAGCTCAGTTCTTCCAGATTTTTACATTACTCCTCTAAGGCCTGCAGGTAAATTGAAAGATCACCTGAGTAACTCGATGCTTGGAGGCAATCACCACCCGAGCTCAGACCAGGATGTTCTCTGAAAACCTGGCTTAATTGTCTCTGGACTGCTGACATAACCACATCAGGGCAGGCTTTCCTCTAGCAGTGACAAAAGTCCCGTGAACAAGCAAGTACTTCCCCCAGAAAACAGGGGGGACCAGTTAGTCCTCCTTATCTCACTGAGTGGCACTGAATTCATTCATTTGTTCACTCATTCTTTCACTTTCTAAGAGGCCTTACCCTCAAAGCTGAGCATACCTCCCAATGGTAAGCGTGGAATTTCCTTTCATTTTCTTGGAAAATATTTCATGCTTGTTGCCCTACTAGATTTAGTTATGTCTATTCAAGAACATTCTTCTAAAGCATGGATTCCTGCTTACATGTATTCCTTCAAACACGTATTCAGGGAAAATCCTCAGAAATCCTGACTTTAGGGAGTCTTTTTTCAAGATAATATTGAAAAATAACTGCTTTCTGACTAATAGTTATGAATCACATAAAAAAAAATCAGATGTTGGTGTTGCAACTCTGGTATGAGATGCTATGAGAAAATCAGCTCTTTCTCTCTCATGGGCTCACAACTGTCACGGGTTTTGCTTCCGTTTTTTTGTTTCAGTTAGAGAGAAGCTGGTGATGTCTCCTCGGGGCTCTCTGGCTGGAAGGGCTGGTCTCCTCGGGGACAGTACCACAGCGAGTCCTCAGTCTGCTCTTGGGCTTTTCAGAACAAAAAATGATTAGTTAGGGCACCTGGAAGTGCTTCTCTTGGAATTGCCTCTTAACCAAAACTGACCAACTGACACGTCAACAGTAAGTCCAGTTAATTTATATTTAATGCAAAATATACCAACCAAATAGTCAAGAATATACACAGTACTGGTGGCTACTGGTATCTGTCCATGAAGCCTCCTTCCTCCTTTTCCATTGCAGGGAGGTACATCCCAGACCGTGGGATAATATTACTCATGGGCCAAATTCTCCTCCTCCTCTCTCCCTTCGACAATGCTGGGGAAAGAGCGGCAACTCTTGGATCTGACTCCCTTTTTAGTGCCCATTTGATCATTTCAACCCTGTCAGAGTCTTCCTTGAGATTGGTTCACTTCATTCACTCAATATGATCAGCTCAAGTTCCTATTTGGTGACTTCATATCTCCTTCTTGAGAACAGAGGCTCGTCACTGTCAGGTTGGGGTTCTCAAATTTCTGGAAGCCATGCATTCACTGACTATCCCTTAGAGCAGGGGTCCCCAACCCCCAGGTCGTGGACCAGTGCCGGTCCATGGCCTGTTAGAAACCAGGCCGCACAGCAGGAGGTGAGCAGTGGGTGAGCCAGAGAAGCTTCATCTGTATTTGTAGCCACTCCCCAGCGCTGGCATCACTGCCTCAGCTCTGCCTCACGTCATCAGGCATTAGATTCTCATAGGAGCACTGGTTCCTGGGGCCAAAAAGTTTGGGGACCTCTGCCATAGAGTCTATCATTTCTATGAATGGCTGATCTTATCTAGTAGACTAAGGTTTTCCCCATGTCATGGGGGGCTTTTCTGAAGGGCTGAGTGGGCCTTAATTTGCCTCTATGTTCGGACTATTTTTATAAGCACGCAAGAAAGAAGAAATGATTGTATCTATAAAATCAAGCAAACTGAAGGTTCACTTTACCTGCCTCTGCTGAACTCCATTTAAGTATAACAACAAATGCATGTTGCAAAGAAGTCTCAGGATTTGAAAACTCTACCCTAACACACACACACACACACACACACACACACACACACACACACATGAAAGAGTGAGCTAACCAGTGGAAATGTATCTGTGTACTAGAAAATACTGCCAAGTACGTTGACTCTTTCTTGCCTATGATTTCACAATCTAGTTTGGATGTTACAGAGTTCTACAAATCTCACTATTGTCTGAATATTTATATTAAAAAAACCCTTCTGATTGAAAGGGCAATGTTGTCTCATTTACGCTCTAAGCAACATTCTGAAAAGTCATATCGATGCAGATCTGTGTGGGTAGGTTTTGCTTGTTAAAACTCACAACAGGCAGAGATGAGTGATAACATGACCAGCTCTAGTTTGTTTGTCTTCAGTTCCCTCCTTTTCCCTCCCCCAACGAGTATAAGTCACTAGTTGGAAGACTCAGAGTCAAAGAAAGTAGCATTGGTTAGTCAGAACACTCTCCTCGCTGGAAAACCACCATTGGAGGGGCCAGGAAATGACAATTTTCAGCCTCCTGCGGTACATGAATTATGAACCACACACAATGTCATGTGAAACCAGGGAAACGCATATATTTCAGGAAAATTTCCCCCTCCCCATAAGGTTGTTGCGTTTTGTCCTCTGTGAATCAGATTCCTGTATTTTCCTACTGAGCATCATGGTTCCTGCCAGAAAGAAACAGAAAACTTAATTCCGTGAAGGGAAACGACTGTATCTGCGGCATCCGGGTCTTTACTGGAAGCCTGTTGCGTTTCCTCGGCAGGACAGGCAGGTTTAGCTCAGCCGTGAAAGCTACTCAGAGATAAGACCCATGAGGCTTTCACCATTGCGGAAAAGCTGTCCGTTTACTCTCTGGAGAAACAGTGAATCCTTGATTTTGAGGGGGCGCCATCAAAATAAGGATGAAAACAGCCTCCCTTTTGTATTTAAATTCTGCCTTTCTATTGATGAGAGTGCTCATGAGTGATTCAAAGATTTAGAAGTACTAGAAGAATAGGTTACTGGGTTTGTGGCTACATTTGGCTCTTACTATTCTGCAATAAAACCACGTTCTGCTGGTTTTCTTAGGTAGGAGCAGAAATGACTAGATGAAATGAATGCCTATCTGCATGTGCATTGCTCAAATGCTCAAATACTTAGAATTTTTTTTTTTTTAAGCCAGAAATAGTAGGAAACGTTACATCTGTGGCTGGAATAAATGTGCAAGCTGATGAATTAATCTCTGATGTATTTGGAAATATCATCCTGATGTAAATTTAAGGTTTTCACATGGTAAGTTCATTTTCTATAGACTCCAATTTGACTTTAATGTTTCTTCATGATCGTGTGTGTTTGTCATTTTATTTTGGGTGTCAAAATAGTATTTACCTCTGAGAGTGCTCCTCTGTTTATTAATTTAACAGATACTGTTGACTGTCCCAGAGGCCCCAGGCATCCAGGATGGACTGGAGAGCAATGCTAAATGTGTGTCCCACCCTGTGCCTCTTTTGGCTCAGAGAAGGAAGCGAACAACTAAGCAAACAAAAAATTAGGTATTTTACATGATATTAAGTGCAACAAAAAGAGTGCTGGAGTGATTTGACTGGTTTTAAGAAAGGTCTCCATGACAAGAAAATATTTAAATTAAAGAATGAAAAAAAAAATAGCCAAGCAAAGGCAAGATATTCCAGGCAGAGCGAGAAGCATGTGCAAAGGCCCTGATGTGTGAATGTCTTTGAAAGCTGAAGAAGCAGGAGCGTCCAACTCTGGTTTGAGGATAATGACGTGGTCTGCTGGGATAAACAGGCAATAGGCTGGTCTAGGTGGTGCTGGCTTGAAGGCCAAGGGAAGCAGGTGGAGTTTTTCTGAGCATTTTGGGAAGCCATGGGAGGATTTTAACCAAAAACAGGACTTGACTTCATTTAGATTTTAAAAAGAACTCTCTGGCTACTGAGTGGGGATGAGGTAGTGAAGGAGTGGAAATCGGGCTGTTTTTGTGAGGATTACATGAATTAATGAAGGTTTAGTGTTTGGTGCAACACGCAGTATGTAATAATTGCCGAGTTCATGTTAGTGATTGTTATTCATAATTATTATCAAGATTAGTAACAATAATCCTTCAGTTTGGCATTATTGACTGATGGTATAAATTCAACATGTACACCTGAAATTAAATGTCTTCTCTAATTTCAGTCACTATAGTGTAAAAATCTAATTAAGTCAGGAGTTGGGAGACAAGTTCATCAGCCTGGTGGAGACTCAAACATAGATCCATTTTTGATTACTAAACTGTTTACCATATTATCGTCTATGTATTTAACTGCACATGTTGAGTGTAAACTTTTTAATGAGCTATCTTGTAAAACATTTTCCACTAATTAAATTAGTATACCAATCTATAAAAGAAGGTACGTCTGGAAAATATTTAATTTTCCAGAAATCGTAATATTTACTTACTTCTGTGAGATTTATTTCTGAGCCAACCGAGGATGTCTGTAGAGAGAATGTACTGAATTTCAAACTTTGGGAGAGGGTCTTAATAGGCTATAGAAAACCAGAGTATATGTTCTCCATTCTCCCTGCTCTCCAGTTAGTTTCCAGCGCCCCCTGGTATCTCCTTGACCTTCAGACATCAAAGTAGAACCGGAAAGTGCTGAGAAATTCTGTGTGCTCTCCTGGACCTCTCTAAGCCTCAGTTTACTCATCTGTCAAATGGTTGTAATAACTGTGTCCTCCTATTGAGGCTGTGAAGATCGAAGGAGGGAATTCATTAAAATACTTCCCTAGTGTATGAACACATGAAAAGAGCTTGACAATTGTTGACTGGTGAGGACCAAAGTACCTGTTCTTCTTCATTTCACTCCTTTAATTCCAGATAAAACAGATAGTTTCTGGAATTTCAGGTAGAACTGCTTTGGTTATCAGAAAATTTTAGTGTGATGACCTTTGATATTTTGACCCTAATTTGACCCTGGAGCCAGGATGAGACCAGGAAAAGAGCCTCAGGGCACTGGCTCCAGCTGTCCAATCTAAAGTCACAGGCTGACAGCTCTGCGAGAGGTGGTTCTCCAAAGGCTGCTGGAAATTACACTTGTAACCTGGGAGTTTGCTAAGCCAAGGGGTCTGGGGTTTCAATTCCCTCTGTCCTTTGCCTTTCTAACTGGCAGTAATTATCTTCGTAATGCTCTAATGCTAAATAATGATGCTGCTAATGCACACTGCATTTTCGTGCCCAGGTGCCAGCTGTTACCTCGCGGGCAGCTGACCGCCTTGTGTGCACTTAGGCCATCCGCGGGGCTCGGCCCCTGTGAACAAACCAAACAAAGACAGTCCCAGCCTTCCTACCCGCCCACCCACCCTCTCTTCACCCTCTGCCTGAAGGAGGCAGCTCTCCCCGCACCTCCCAGCCCTCTCCCCTCCCCGCTCCTGCGCCCCTTCCTCTCACTGCCCTCCCTCCCACTGTTGGTTTCTTCCTGCCGCAGAAATCCAGGAAACCTCCCCCCATGCTTCCTCTACCCACAATTTTCTCCAGGGCCTGACTCACCCACACACGGCTCAGCTTGACTGGGAGTTCCCTTTTCTCTGTCCCATGAGAAGCCCCAACTCTCTCACTCATTTGTGGGGGGACCGCTGGCCTGATAAGGCTGATGATTTTTGAGTCCAATAATTGACCTTTCATCATCACTTTTTAAAAAAGACATATTGAAGACAAATTACCAAAGAACAAATGTGAGGCTATTGGCTTTTCTCCTATCTCTCTCTCTCTCTCTCTCTCTCTCTCTCTCTCTCTCTCTCACACACACACACACACACACACACACACACACACACACACACACACACAAAGGCCCTTTACACTTTGGTCCACAGAGCAGCCTTCAGCAGACAACATCTGCGTGATGAGCGGGCTTTCAGTAACTTTAATCTCCTGTAATTCATCATTTTTGTGGTGCAGGTTACAGTTGCTGAGAGGGTGGAAGAGCAGGCCAGTTTGGCACACAAACAAATTTAAATGTGAACCGAGAGGCTTGCCCACCTATGAGTGGTTGACTTGTTGCCAAAAATACAAAACAAAAACAAAACAATAGCTGGGGTTGATGAGGGTTGGGGGACAAGGGTTGCCGTTTCTAAACAGGGTGGGGGCTCTTTTAATCTTGACAGCACGAATAATACCGGAGTCACAGCACATCTGCTCTGGAGGAAGACAAAGGGCAAGTTGGGGCTGCGTGGCCTTCGGGCTGAGCTGGGTGCCACCCCAAGGTGGGGGCGGGGGTGGAAGGGGCCTTGGCTTTGGAAGCCCAAGCCTGATGCCGCCGCAGCCCCCACCGCAGAATTTAACCTTGCCGTCTTCCTCCTTGCATCTGGCACAGGCGGAAGGCTGTCCCGATGGGAGTCCTGAGTGTCACCACTTCCCGCCCGCCCCTGTGTCCTCACGCAGATGCCACCCTCGGCTTGGGGTCCCTCCATGCCACCGTCCAAGGCCTGGCCGCACCTTTCCTGTGCACCCCTGATGTCCCCTGGCCGGCCCAGCTGGGACCTGAGCACCAAAGCCATTTTTGGGTGCTCCTGCAAGGTCCCTAGAAACAATGGTGAGCCTGTGCTGGACAGCCCGGGGATGGGGTGGTGCCTTCCCTGCAGCTGGCCTGAGCGTCCCTGTCCCTCGTCCTCCGCACTGAGCTCCCAGCTGTCCCAGGGCCCCAGATCTGGCCACTCTGTGGGGTTCTGAGGGCGGGCGGAGTCCTCGGTGGCCCCTGGCGACCCATGCTCCGGGACAGCAGTGTCTCTGGCGCTAGGCAAGTCCATGGAGACAGACCACGCAGTGACAGGCTGGAGACGGCTGGAAGAATCCATAATTTATAATGTTGTTCTTACCAATCCGGTTTGGGATTTCACAAGCATCCTCTGTTTCCTTCCCATTTGTTGCTTCCATCCGTTGGGGAGTAGGCTCCTCTTCCCCTCCCCCAAACAGCAGTTGCCTTAATGTGATAAGAAAAAAAAAACAACTGGTTTCTACTTCAGGGATTGCCAAGGGGTGGGGGAGGGGAGCACAGGTAAAAGGAGGGGCTGAAAGAGAGAGCACTGGGTCTCCTGGGTGCCTTCCACCAGCTTTACCTGAACTGTAGAAAAAAATAATTCTTTTTCTAGGGAGTTGGGGTGCTCGGTTGGGCTGAGAAGGAGTGAGGCCTGAGCTTCCCTGCCATCACCGCCCCGCCTCAACCCAGCATTGAGTGGCAGGAAGCGAGCAAGGAGCAAGGGCACTTTGCAGGAACCTTTGGCCAAAGATGCTCCTGTCCTGAGAATTCCTTCAGTTTCTATAGAGATTAGTGGGGTTTATCAAGTTTTCCTGCAATAATAAGTGGTAGGCACTACGAAACACCCCGAACTAAGTCAGGGGAGTTTTCTTTCTTATTCTTTTATCTTGAAAAGAAACATACTTATTCTAGCTGCCCCTCTTCTTCTCTCTTGAACTGTGTTGCTCAGTGGAATTTAGACCAAAAAGCAACTGTCACAAATGCCTGCCGAGACTGGAGCCAGTTGGGGACTTGACTGAGAAGAGGTCTGAAGGGGGCAGATTCTCTCCAATGGCTGCAAGTGCCCAGGGGCCCCAAGCTAGGGCGGCTCCTGTTCCACCTGAGGACGAGCAGGGAACAGCCGGGGAAGAGCTGCCACTCCAGAGCCAGGAGCCCCTGCAGATGGCTGGGTCATTTGTGGTTTACAAATGACCAAGCCAGGTTGAAGCCACAGTCGCTGTGGTTATAGGCAACTGTGATTAGTCACACAGTTAGTGACCCAGTTATGGCACACCCTCTTTTAAAAGGACATTAGTCAACATCTTGCTAGCTCAATTTCAAAAGCCAGAAGCCTTCCATGTAGACAAGGAAAACGAAGGGCGGGGGACTGAAACCGAAGGGCGTGTGTTCACCTTTGCTAGGAGTTCGGTTTTCTGGAAAGGAGCACACCTGGGGTGTGACTTTTGAGGAACATAGGATTTCACTGACTTTGACTAGAGACTGCTTTCCAAGTGCAGGTATGGCCTTTTCTGAAATGAACCGGGGAGAGTTAGGGACGCACCTCCAGGTTACCTGGTGAGTTTCGACTTGGCCTGTATGTTCATGGCCATCTGCAAAATGAGAGTGGGCAGGCAGGAAGGGAAGAAAAAAACCTACCTAGGGAGGCTTGTGGGTTTTTACTTTTTAAAAATAGCATATCTTTTTACCACAATGGCACAGGAACTTTTAAATATGAATCCCCAGCAATAGTAAACACTTTAGTTTACATTCTTTTATCTGAAAAGTAGAGCACGTCTCTCTGTCTCTATCTCTCTCTTTTTACAGAGGAAATGCAAAACAAAATCCCCCCTCCTCCTAAAGGCTTCTTTGCTGGTGAGTGTTTGTCCAGGAACAAAAAGTCTTTTATTCGAATGGTCTCCAAAAGTTCATAGGCAAAAAAAGTGTCCAACGTCTGGTTGCCCACAATACGGTCTCCGGCTGCATAGTGGAGCTTTTCTGTCCTGAATTTGTGATCTGCTATCAGAGTCCTTTAATTTCTCTGAACAGAAGGCTCTTTGGGAGAAGAAAGCTGGAGGGTGGGCAGC